>CAXHJY010000160.1:42500-57500 GCA_964016885.1 Eledone cirrhosa | reverse complement strand
AGTCAAAGAAATGAGAGAGGGGAACCCTAGACTCCTTCACTGTCCTTGTAGAATATTTAAGCTACACCCCGTGGAGAGAAAGGTGAAGGCATAGCTGCAGAGAATGGCTCCCAGCACCATTCGATTAACGTTTCATATTCGCGTTTGTTTTCTGTTAATCCTGCAGTAAATTACCATCTTCTGCTACTGGAGAATATGAAAAGTCATATCTCTTATATCTATTGTGTAATTCTCTCTACAGATGTTTTATCTCATCAGAAGTTCCATTGGATTAATAATTTTCTACTGATATGGTTCTATGACTCGGCATTGTGTGGGATATTTTATTAATTAATACAGCACAAAAGAGTCTGTTATATTACTCAGTGTTATAATTAGTAATAATATAGACTGCAATGTGTAGGATATTCTATTAATTAATACCACATAGAATAATCTATTATATTAATCAGTGTTATGCATATGTGCTTTATACGAGCGAGACCTGGAAGAGTACGGCAAAAATAGAGAGACGGATGAACGCTTTCCCCCAGCAGTGCCTGCGAAAGATCGTACGTGTGTCCTGGCGCGACCGAGTGCGAAACGAGGAGATCCTGCGGAGAGCCGAGTCGTGGACGCTACAGAGAGGGGTCACGGAGCGTCGGTGCCGGCTGGCTGGCCATAATCTGCGTCTGCCAAAGGAACGGCATTCGAAAACAGCGATCAACTGGGCTCCGCCTGGCGGTAAACAGAGGCGGGGTTGCCGAAGGATCACCTGGCGACGAACGTTCAGGAAGGACCTGGCACGGTCTCGAAAAAGTTGTCGCTGATCCTGACCATTGGCGAGTACTTACTGCGCGGAAGAATCTAAGACTAAGACAAGGTTATCCATATACTACTAAAAGTCTGTGATTGCTTGCTTGCTTGTCTCTAATGTAATACAGCTAAAAGGGGCGCATCATGGGAAAATACTTTGAAAGGAAGTTGAACCTGAAATGGGGATAGAAATGGAATAAAACAAGTTTCACGTAAATCGGATCAGGGGTTCCTGAGATACGGGTTTTTTTCCGGGTACTTGCATAAACACAGAGAGACAAAGCGATAGTGGTTGTGAGAGAGTAGATTGAAAGAGAGAGATAGAGAGGGGGAGTGGAGAAGGAAAATGGAATAGAGAGAGCTGGTGGTGTTGTTGTGTATATATATATGAGTGTGTGTGTATATATATATATATGTGCGTGTTTATATCATCAGTGTATATAGATCACAGACACCCACATATACACACACACACACATACATATATGTATACATATATATATATATATATGTATACACACACACACATTTATATATATATATATATATATATATATATATATATATATATATACGATATTATCAAATGGAAACTATATTTATAAAACCATATTTATTTCATTATACATATTTCAAGGATACCAAGTTAAATTATGGTATGCCTTCATCAGACAAAATACAATATATACCAGTTTTATAAATAAACATTGACGTACCCTTTCAAAATGCGACCAGTACTTTTGGACGACATCAGGATAGTGGTTTGTTTATTTTAGTAAGTTGATGTGTTACGGATAAGTAAAAAGACGGAGAGATAGAGAGAAATGTGGAGAAAAGAAAGGGAGAGATAAATAAAGAAAAAAGAAAAAAGAAAAAAGAAAAAAGAAAAAAAGAAAACGGAGGAAAACAACAGATATGCATAATTTAACAGCCATAAATGCATGAAAGTTAATCCTATATATTTATATATATATACTAAATTTTTTTATTTAATTACACAAGGAATGTGTAGCAGTAATAAAACAATCACTTATGCTTTGTATGTATATGTTATATGCGGGAGTAGATATAATGTGTATTTTCCGAGTGTGTGTGTATATATATATTTATGTATCTTTGCCTATGTGTACGTGATATACGTTAGGTAATTTCTCTAGCAATATATATATTTTGTAATGTTTAAATTCCAATTTTTAAACTAAATATCTATTCATAATTAAACAATGATTAATTTCTCATATTATATATGTATATTCCATTCATGAATATTAATATTTCTAATTTTATTTATTCACTTCATCGCAAATGTTAACTCAACTTAATATGACATGACTTAAGGTTTTCGTTCTCTCCCCCTCTCTCTATCTCTATATTTCTCTCTCTTGAGTTTTTTCTCTCTGTCTGGTGGTTTGATATCTCTCTGTTGTTTTCCTCTGTTTTTTCTTTTCTTTCTTCTTTTTTCTTTATTTATCTCTCCCTTTCTTTTCACCACATTTCTCTCTATCTCTCCGTCTTTTTACTTATCCTTAACACATCAACTTACTAAAATAAACAAACCACTATCCTGATGTCGTCCAAAAGTAATGGTCGCATTTGAAAGGGTACGTCAATGTTTATTTATAAAACTGGTATATATTGTATTTTGTCTGATGAAGGCATACCATAATTTAACTTGGTATCCTTGAAATATGTATAATGAAATAAATATGATTTTATAAATATAGTTTCCATTTGTGAATATCGTATATCTACTCCAAATACTTGTCGAGTGCTTTATATCAGTTATAAAAATATTTGCTTGTTGTATCCCTACAATTTAAATAGAACTTTTGCATATATATATATATATATATATATATACATATATATGGGCCTCCAGTTTTATTTCACATTATATACATGTCTGTGTATTTCAATTATTTAAAAATTACTTTTAAGTGAACATGAGCGGATGATGGGTCGTCTAGTTCATGAAGTGAACGTGACCCTACGGATGACGGGTGGTTTGTTCATGAAATGAACATGACCCAACGGATGACGGGTCGTCTAGTTCATGAAGTGAACGTGACGAAACGGATGACGGGTGGTTTTGTTCATGAAGTGAACGTGACCCAACGGATGTACGGGTAGTTTTGTTCATGAAGTGAACGTGACCCAACGGATGTACGGGTAGTTTTGTTCATGAAGTTAACGTGACCCAACGGATGTACGGGTGGTTTTGTTCATGAAGTGAACGTGACTCAACGGGTGACAGGTGGTTTAGTTCATGAAGTGAACGTAACCCAATGGGTGACGGGAGGTTTAGTTCATGAAGTGAACGTGACCCAATGGGTGACTGGTAGTCTGGTAATATTAATATAGACTGCAATGTGTAGCATATTTTATTAATTAACAAAGAGTAGATAACCTCGTATTACGCAGTTATCCTAAAAATTGTTCTTACATTTAACAAAAGGCCGGCATTTTGTAGAGAACAGAAAGTCGATTATATCAACCCCAGTGCGTTACTGGTACTTTATTTTATCGACCCCGTAAGGACGACAGGCAAAGCTAACCTCGGGTGGATTTGAATGCAGAACGTAAAGGGCCATAACTCTAAGACGCTAAGCACTCTACCGATTACTGCCAATCTACACTCCTCAGTGACCCTAATAATGATATAGACGATGATGAAAAGAATAATTAATTGCCTAGTGCAGTGTCGGGGGGTGGGGTGGAGGGGACATTTTGGTATTTACAGCCCCGTCCAGGAATCGAACTCACAACTGTACGATCATGAGCCTCGTAATCTATCCCCTAAGCCACGTGACTTAGTACTCACCAGTGTTAGACATCATATGGACAGTAATATCAAAGATATTTCATTAATTAGTACAGGTGGTTGGTTGTGCTGGTGGTGGCGGCGGTGGTGGTGGTGGTGGCGGTGATGGTGGCGGTGGTGGCGGTGATGGTGGTGGTGGCGGTGGTGGTGGCAGTGACATTGGCAGTAGTGGTGGCGGTGGTGGTGGTAGTAGTGGTGGTGGTGGCGGTAGTAGTGGTGGTGGTGGTGGTGGCGGTTGCAGTGGTTGTGGCGGTGGTGGTGGCAGTGGCGGTAGTAATAGTGGTGGTGGCGGTGGTGGTGGCAGTGGCGGTAGTAATAGTGGTGGTGGCAGTGGCGGCGGCGGTGATGGTGGTGGTGGCGGTAGTAGTAGTGATGGTGGTGGTTGTGGATATAATATATCTGTATCGTAAAATAGATTAGTTTCTTGGAAGGGAATTAATTATTGATTTTATTTCATCTAAGAGAGAAAGTTAATTACTCGAAGTGGTGCCGTACCTGATTGGTTTTGAGGGAGAGAAAGTTCCATGTGGACTGGATCCTTCTAGACATAGTTGTTGTTGCCCTACCTATCAATAAATATAGTCCAGCTGTGACAATCCCATCTTTTAAAAGCATTATACATAATATGTGAGCAATACATTATAATTTACATTGTTCTAGTCTGTGGGAATGAAGCTGGGATCAACAAACTCAGACATATAATCACCCAAACATACAGGTTCAGAGACCAGAACACCATCAGCCACAATGTCTCAGACCAACAAATACAGATTCATAAATCATCAAACACAAGCTGGAAAGCTCAACACGCAAACTCACGGATAAAGAGAGACAGGCTCGCAGATCAACAGTTACAGGTTCAGAGATCAAGAGAGACAGGCTCGTAGATCAACAGAGTGGCTCACAGATCAACAGACACAGGCTCACATATCGACAGATATAAGATCACAGAGCAACAGGGATAGGCTCACAGATCAACAGATACAGGCTCACAGATCAACAGATACAGGCTCACAGATCAACAGATACAGGCTCACAGATCAACAGATATAGGCTCACAGATCAACAGATATAGGCTCACATGGTCACAGATTAACAGACACAGGCTCCCATGGTCACAGATTAACAGACACAGGATCACAGATAACAGATACATGGTCACAGATCAACAGATACACGGTCACAGATCAACAGATGCATGGTCACAGATCAACAGACACAGGATCACAGATCAACAGATACATGGACACAGATCAACCGACATGGTCACAGATCAACAGAGACATGGTCACAGATCAACAGACACAGAGATCTCATTATTATAAAAGCGAACCTCTTAACCATTGGGCTACGCAAATTATACATTATCCTAACGAATTTGTATCATGATATTGTATCTCACCATCGATCGTTTGTAGTTCCATTCATATAAATCTAATTTAATATGTTTAATCTTATAACTTTCGGATTGGATTGATCAGTTTGCGATACCTCCATTGACAATGTTTTAATTTGCTAAAGATAATCCCCGAAGATTTGTTTTAGTTGTTACATTAATCAGTAGGATTAGTTTTGTTGTGTTAGAAAACACGAAAATACCTAACTATGTTAACATAAAAGCGTAGCCTAGTAGCTAGGATGTTGAACTGACGATCATAATGTTGTGGTTTAGATTCCTGGACAATGTTGTACGTTATGTTCTTGAGCAAACCTTTTAATTTCGCGTTGCCTCAAGAGGACACTCAAATCGGTGCATTTGCTAGGAATTACAATCAAATCTTCCTCATGTGAAACTCAGCCATTTTGAATAAACGAAATGGCCTAGAAGACGACGTTCTATGTATAAACTTTATTGAAGAGAAAGACGAATAGTTTTGTTTGGATACTGTTCTTCGTAGATCTCTTAGATCACGACGGGCTAAACAACAATAACTAATTTTTAATGGTGGTCATTTTCGAAGGCCAGTTAACGGCTTGCAGAATATCCTGCCTGTAGGGCAACCAATTGGATGTATTTAATGGACAAGGGTACCGACCAAGTGGGAGAGAGGATCACTGATTAACAGACACAGAAATAGGCTCACAGATCAACCAAAACAGGCTCACGGATCAACAAAGACAGGCTCACAGATCAACTGAGACAGGCTCAGAGATCAACAGAGACAGGCTCAGAGATCAACAGAGACAGGCTCACAGATCAACAGAGACAGGCTCACAGATCAACAGAGACAGGCTCACAGATCAACTGAGACAGGCTCACAGATCAACAGAAACAAGCTCACAAATCAACAGAGACAGGCTCACAGATCAACAGAGACAGGCTCACAGATCAACAGAGACAGGCTCACAGATCAACAGAGACAGGCTCACATATCAACAGAGACAGGCTCACATATCAACAGAGACAGGCTCACAGATCAACAGAGACAGGCTCACAGATCAACAGAGACAGGCTCACAGATCAACAGAGACAGGCTCACAGATCAACAGAGACAGGCTCACAGATCAACAGAGACAGGCTCACAGTTCAACAGAGACAGGCTCACAGATCAACAGAGACAGGCTCACAGATCAACAGAAACAAGCTCACAAATCAACAGAGACAGGCTCACAGATCAACAGAGGCAGGCTCACAGATCAACAGAGACAGGCTCACAGATCAACAGAGACAGGCTCACAGATCAACAGAGACAGGCTCACAGATCAACAGAGACAGGCTCACAGATCAACAGAGACAGGCTCACAGATCAACAGAGACAGGCTCACAGATCAACAGAGACAGGCTCACAGATCAACAGAGACAGGCTCACAGATCAACAGGGACAGGTTCACAGATCAACTGAGACAGGCTCACAGATCAACAGAAACAAGCTCACAAATCAACTGAGACAGGCTCACAGATCAACAGAAACAAGCTCACAGATCAACAGAGACAGGCTCACAGATTAACAGGGACAGGCTCACAGATCAACAGAGACAGGCTCACAGATCAATAGAGACAGGCTCACAGATCAATAGAGACAGGCTCACAGATCAATAGAGACAGGCTCACAGATCAATAGAGACAGGCTCACAGATCAATAGAGACAGGCTCACAGATCAATAGAGACAGGCTCACAGATCAATAGAGACAGGCTCACAGATCAATAGAGACAGGCTCACAGATCAATAGAGACAGGCTCACAGATCAATAGAGACAGGCTCACAGATCAACAGAGACAGGCTCACAGATCAACAGAGACAGGCTCACAGATCAACAGAGACAGGCTCACAGATCAACAGGGACAGGCTCACAGATCAACTGGGACAGGCTCACAGATCAACTGGGACAGGCTCACAGATCAACTGGGACAGGCTCACAGATCAACTGGGACAGGCTCACAGATCAACGGAAACAAGCTCACAGATCAACAGAGACAAGCTCACAGATCAACAGAGACAAGCTCACAGATCAACAGAGACAAGCTCACAGATCAACAGAGACAGGCTCACAGATCAACAGGGACAAGTTCACAGATAAACTGAAACAGTCTCACAAATCACCAAAGACTGGCTCACAGATCAACTGGGACAGACTCACAGATCAACTGAGACAGGCTCACAGATCAACAGAGATAGTCTCATACAACCCCTAATCCACATTAATGTTTATAATATTTCACTAAACCTGTTAATAGATGCTGAGTATAGTTGCCTCCATTTATTTCTTTACAAATCGATTTCCTTTTTAATAATTCAAAGCTTTAAATGATCTACATTTCTATATGATTCAGGTTCTATCTCTTAATGGATTTTAATTAATTTAATTTCCGGTATTGTCTCCCCTTGCCTTTTTGACTAGAAGTAATAATTAAGATAATTATTTTTTCTCAGCACTACAAAGATAATTATATTTCATTAAAATATTTCGACTTAATACATTGTATTAGCAGCTACTTTAAAATATTGTTGTTGTTGTTAGTGATGTCGGTGTTTATGCTGTTGTTACTGTTGTTGGCGTTGTTTTGTTGTGCTTTTTGATGGTGTTTTTCATGGAGTTGCGACCGATAGATAGTATTAGAAATTGGAAAGACCAATGGAAACATTGTTTCTTCGGTCCCATTTGATGAAAGTCGATCGGTCCTTTCATGGTGTTGTTCTTCTTTATGTCGTCGTTGTTGTTGTTGTTGTTGTTGTTGTCGACGTCGTCGATGTCGTTGTTGTTGATGGTACTGCTTATGTAGCTTGTAGACGATGGTGCTGTTGTTGTTGTTGTAGTATATTGTTGTGTTATGCTGTTGCATTCGTTGCTTTTCCCTTGATCAAATCTAACCAAGTTGACTTATGCTAAAGGACATTCCAGTCGTCACTATCCACATCTAAGTAAAACTACATTATCAATTTTTTTTTTTAAAAGACAGTAGGCTGTAACTTGGGGGAAATTTAGTTGCTATAACTAGCAGATCAAGTAGCTCTTTATTGTCACGTGGACCCCTATTATCAGCCATCGTTTTTCGTCAGTTTAGCTATGTTCTGACACGGGTTAGACAAAGCCAGCAGCTTAACCCGGTTTCAACCTTTAAGTCACTGAAATAACAATACTCACTTCTTGACAGGTTCGGTATTTACGTCTAACAAGGCACTGAGATCCCCTAAAAACCGTGGGCCCATGCCAACTGTTCTATCAGGCCTACATAGTCCATCTTGTACATGGCCCACTAGGCCACCTCTTTTATTCTAACCTTCTTGGAGAGAAGTTGAATCAGACGTGTTGTCGTTACTTTGTCTAAGAGTGAGCGAGCGAGAGAGAGAGAGCATAGAGAGAGAAAGGGGCAGCATACAGAGAGAGGGAGAGCAAAGATAGAGAGGGGATAACAGAGAGAGAGAGAGAGGGGGGAGCTTACAGAGAGAGGGAGAGCAAAGAGAGGGGGAGAGGGGATAGACAGAGAGAGGGAGAGCGAAGAGATAGAGGGGAGAACAGAGAGAGAGAGTGGAGCTTACAGATAGAGGGAGAGCAAAGAGAGAGAGGGGGAGAAGATATAGAGAGGGAGAGCAAAGAGAGAGAGTGGAGAACAGAGAGAGAGGGGGGCAGACTGAGAGAAAGAGAGAGAAGAGAGCTTACAGAGAGAGAGAGAGAGGGGAGCAGACAGAGAGAGGGAGAGCAAATAGAAATAGTGAAGGCGCAGAGCAGAGAGAAAAAAGAGACATAGATCGAGAATGCTTTTTGTTTTTCTCAGACAAGGTTTCAAATCCAAAATCTCATATTCCTTTATCTTCCTGAGTCATAAACCTTATCTAATACCAACTGAGAAACTGAGGCAGTAATATGACGTGTAATGGAGTCTATCATAATTTAGACACAAGTCCAACGGTTTCTCTTGTAGTTTAATTCCTCGATTCCGGGAAGATGAAAGGTAAATTTGACATTAGTGGGATTTGAACATAGAGCCTAAAGAACCGGAACAGCAAAGCATTTTTCTGAGGTTCTACGAAAATGAGAAACTTTCTCGAGTAGGGCTCGAACTCATAATTATTAGACAATAGACAAATACATTCAAAGTCCCGTTTCTGTCTTGACTGAACATGGTTCTACACCGAAAAAAAACCCCCCAAATTTTTCTGATAGACAGGCATTGCGGAGTTATATCTGTCTCTTCTCTCCACGCCGCTCATGGTGTCTAAAAGAAAGGTTATGAACGATAGAACTTGACACCAGTTTCGGTACAACTGATATATACATTTCGAGGGTACGTTGAAATGTTCATACTCTGACTAAGATACTCTCATGGAATGACCAAATGAGATTTATTTTTCAACATAGTCCCTGGAAAGAGACAATGCAGTTATTAGTAAGAAAAGTGGGAATTAATGAATGCAAGATTTCACTGCTCTAGCATACCTCCTTCATAGTCAGCCTATGATCTTCCCTCGTATATACACACTTTACATGAGGTTGCCCATAGAAGAGGACAACGAAGGTTGGCCCTTCTAGTGTTGCGACTTATATATACAAGGGTAAGCTGAAACGTTCATTGGCTGACTATGAAGGAGTGATGCTGGTTCTGTGAAAGCTTGTATGCATTAATTTCAACTCTTCTTATTAATAACTGTATTGTTTCTTTCCTGGGACTATATTATAAAATAAACCTTATTTGGTCTAAGGACTTATCTGTCGACCCTCGTATAGACACTATACCATGCTATCCAAGGGACCAGCCTTGACTAGAGCAACATGACTTAATGTTACCTTACTCTAGGACACAACAGATAACCTGGTTTGAACACACGAGCTCTTCACCTGAACCATTAAGCGACAAAAAAGCAATATAATTAATATTTTGGTTTCTGATTTAGGCACCACAAGGCCAACAATTTTAAGGTAGGGGAAAATCGATTAAATTCCCAGTGTATTATTGATTCTTTATTTTATCGACTACGAAAGGATGAAAGGCAAAGCTAAACTCGACGGGATTTGAAATCAGAATATAAAGGGCCGCAACACTATGCCACGAAGGATGTTGTGCTACACTCTACCGATTCTGCCAATCCACCGCCCTCAGAGACCCTAATATTGGTTTCTCTTTTAGGCACAAAGCCAACAAATTTTAAGGACACAGTAAGGATGAAATTCAAATCTAACCTTGGCGGGATTTCAAATCAGAACGTAAAGGGCCGTAACAATATGCCACAAAGCATGTTGTCCGATATTGATGCTTCTTATATAATTGTTTCTACTTTTGGCACAAGACCAGTAATTACCCCAGTGTATTACTGGTACTTTATTTTATCGATCCCGTAAGGATGAAAGGGAAAGTTAACCTCGCCGGAATTTGAACTCAGACCATAAAGGTCCGTAACTCTATGCTGCAAAGCATGGCGTCCGACCCTCTACCGATACTGCCAATCTACTGCTCTTATATAATAGCAAATACGTTATAACTAACACAGCAGTCAGTATAAAGTTGTAGCAGTGGCAATATAACCACTCTGTCGCTGTTTTGGATGGTTATAGATTTTTTGATTATTGGTTAGAATCTTTAAAGTTTCAACTGCCGCCATTGTGCAATCAGGCATTGCTATTCTCAGTGGGACAGAATAGCAGAATATTCAAGTATTCATTCTTCATCGGAAATTGTAGTTTTCTTTTTCTGTTTTATTTTGGTGGAAGACGTTTCGATAGCAATTATCTGATGAACTGACATATGTATATATTTTGTATCACTGAAATATTGTCTCCATATTGAAAGTCAATTATGTGTTTTTCTAGCAGTCATTGACATAAATATATACATGTATACACACACACTCACACACACATACAAATATATATATATATATATATATATATATATATATATATATATATATATATATATATAAAGTGGTTACACAACAGTTAGTTCACCATACTGAGAACAATTGTTTCACCTTAGCGGATCCTCAGCTCGGAATATATATATATAATAAATGTAATCTGAGTTTTACGAATATTAATAACATTCGATTCGTTTGCAACTATGCAAACAAGCCTCAATTTTATAGCCATGTAAGTAGAATGAACCCTTCATTCTTGTTCTTGTGTTGGCATGCGAACAGAACTGTTCACATGGCTATAAATTGAGGCTTGTTCGCATAATTGCAAACGAATCGAATGTTATTATTGGATTGGCAGTATCGGTAGAGGGTCGGACGCCATGCTTTGCAGCAAAGAGTTACGGCCCTTTATAGTCTCAGTTCAAATCCCACCGAGGTTAACTTTGACTTTCATCCTTACAGGGTCGATAAAATAAAGTACCAGTAATGTACTGGGTAATTGCTGGCCTTGTGCCAAAAGTAGAAACAATTATTAATATGGAAAAACTCAGATTACATTTATTGTATTGAACATGTAGAGCGAAAATTTTCTTTATATATATATATATGTGTGTGTGTGTGTGTGTGTGTGTGTGTGTGTGTGTGTGTGAATATATATATATATATATCGCCCCCTCTGTCATGTCAGTTAACTCCTCCTCCCACTTCCACTCACTCACTCACTGTTTCTCCTCTTCTCACTTCACCCCGTTCGCGACGAAATCATTTTCTCTCTTTCTCACATTTGAATTCGCTCCTGAAAGGTCTTTTTTCTAAGCGCTCATATATTCACCTAGCTTATGCTAACAGAATAACTATGAAGCTTGTTCCCTTCCTTCTACGGTTAGCTCTCCTCTTTGTTGTTATCTTGTCTCACTCGCTTTACGCGTTTTAATTGTCCTAATAACTTAATTTAGTTATTATTGCACCGACGTGAAGTATATGATTTTTAATGCAATGAAATATCTATGATCGTCGGCAAATCACTGATGAGGGACTTATTTTATTACATGTTATCCATGTGCAACCTGCAGTATTCTTCTCCCCATTTTTTCATATATATATATATATATATATATGGTGGCTGTCAACTCTTTTTCGAGTACGGCCCCTACTTTATATGCATGTAGGAGAACCCCCTACCGATGCGCTGAATGAGTGTGACTTTTTAGTCCAACCAGCGACTTGAAAACTCTGGTACAAACACTACACCTGTGACAATTATTGACACATAGTGCTGGGCCCATGGTACCATGCGACGACAAGTGCAGAGAGATCTCCAGATATAAAGCAATGCCTGTGCTGTGAAGCTTTTATAGTGAGCAAAGGCACTGCACAAAGCCAGTCCCACTCTCTTAACCAAGATGATGTTGACTTGTTCTTCTTTTTGGTAAATATCATATATATATATATTTATATATATACATGCATATCAGAGCAAAGAGAGACAAACGCAGATATGTATCTATATTTGTTCAAATCACAAGGAACAGAAACCGCGAGGGTGAATAAAATACTGACTAAAATACGGTTTACAAAACTCAGTTAAAAATTCAATTCAGATATACAAACCTAATATGAAAACTATCAAGTCTCTAGCACTGTGATTTAAATTCTTATAGTTATATAAGTGTCCATCTCTCTTTGCTGTGTTAGAAGGCTCGAAAAATGTTTTTTCCTTGAGCTAATTTGACTATAAGGGACTAGTGTGAGTTTTTAACCCCCCTCTATCTCTCTCTCTCTCTCTCTCTCTCTCCAGCGAGATCGTATTTTGGCTGTGCTCAAAAACAAAGCGAAACGCAATTTTCGAGATATGTGGCAAGCGCTCAGTGGACTAAAAGAAGACCAGAGCAATTAACATACGTTATAGAGGCTAGACAAACTGAAAACGGCGGTCATGAAGCTATCATCCATCGGAGCCAAAACAACGAAGCAAGCTAAACAGGTTAACAAAAGAATTTACCTGGACCTCCTGGAAATTGATGGTATAATCCAGTGGGAGGTTTCTGTGACCCCTAAATCAATTATACTGCCTGCTTTCGTTGTAAGCTTTTGGTATAACGATCAAACAAGGCTGCCATTTCGTCACCAGGTATTTTGTTATCAGCCGGCGAGCGGGTTCCAATGCATTAGTAGTGTTGGAGTGATTACCCCACGTGTTTGCCCTGCAAAGGAGGTTACCCCGGTTTTGGCGGAATCATTCAGAATGTGTAAATCTATTGCAAGAATTGCAAAAAACTGCACAAATCGAATTTTAAATAAATTAAGCAATTAATCATTCAATAGAATTATCTAATAGAATTAACTAATTAATTGTTAGGCCCAGGAGATTAATACAAATATAATTTCAGCGAGATCGTATTTCGATATATATATATATATGATGGCTTTAAAATGTGCTGGATACATTAAATAATGCAGCCCAGTATACGTTGTGATAGTATGGTGAAAATTGCAACAGTTTTAATCATATTTCTGTTGGATAATGTAACCCTAGTTACACCATGTCTGGTAAAAAACAACATGGCTAATGCAGAACCTGAGCTATATCATAATAGTTTCTAACTTAAGCAGAAACCCAGTAATTTATGGGCGGCGTAAGTATATTACATCGACTCTCTTCTTGAAATACTGCTATATTGTTTTTAACCCCAGAAGCATCAAGGGCAAAGTTGACTTCAGCAAGATTTTAAGTGAGACCCTGTAAAGCCGCAACTAAAGGTAGTAAAGCCTTTCGTCTGACGCTCTACCAATTCATATATTTCACCACCCTGGGTCTAAAGCATAATAACAACAACAACTACTAGTGGTAATGTAGTCTATTCTTTCTCTACCCTGCCAAGATAATTCCATATGTTCAATATGTTTAAAATATATATCAGTTAGTTGAAATAGTAAAGTGACAGATCAACTTATTTACATATTCAGATTCTTTGTCGTAAAATAACTTGAAATTCTGTCTCAGTTGTTGTTGTTGTTTTTTTGTTTTTTGTCGATTGTTCTTTCTTCAAAAGTTCTACTCTCTGTGACAGTACCGCACCAAACCACTGTAATATCATAGACTAGAATCGCTTTGGTTCGGAATTTGTTCTTTCTTAGATTAAAAATCAATATTACATATCTTATCTAAAAATCCGGTAACGTTGGCAATTGTTTCCAATATCTGTATACAAGTTTCAGTATTTAATTAACCATATGCAGGGTGGTAGCCCTTTGCCTGATCCGAGGATCAGTGGTTTAGTTGATACAATCAAAAGAAACCACGGTTCTATAAATCAACATACAAGTAGTTGAGCCTGTAATCGTTGAGCAGTTCTCTAGGAGGATAGTTTGGAATGATTGTGGAGGCTTCTACCTATTTAGCAATGTATCTATATAAATTGCCCTTTATATATATATATATATATATATATATATGTGTGTGTAGGAGGTGAGTTTTATTGTAGTACAATAAAGCAATGCAGATATCGGATAAGAAGCACTCTACAGTTTGTAGGACTGGAGTTTGAGGTATATGGCCTTTAATGCGACGAAATGCTTACGACGGTTGGATGGCCACTGATGAGGACAAACTTTTTCATATGTAACCCATTTGCAGCGCCGCAGCTCCATTATTATCATATTTACACATATATCTTTTCCTCCGCTGCCACCAGTCTGTTTCGTTCTTTGTGTCTTTACCCTTTCTAGCAGTCTCTCTCTGTTAGCCTCTTCCTCACCTTTCACTCACTCACTCTCTGTCACTACCTCTCCTCCTCCCCTTCCCGTTTGACCTGTCCACAATCCTTTTCTCGCGGGCACTTTGCCAAGCCGGTATGAATTTTTTTTCTCTCTCTCTCTCGTCTGCGACTTCACAGAACTTATGTTTACCGAATTCGCAGACCAGACCCCTTCTTCCTCCCGTTAGACCTGTGCGAAATTCCTTCCTTCCTCTCATTTCAACCAGGTTGATGGTCTTTATTCTCTCATTCAGGATTCCACCGAATTTATATTCATAGAAATCTGGGATTTGTTTCCTTCTTCCTCTCTTTCTGCTGCTTAAAACATTTTGT
>CAXHJY010000160.1:27500-37500 GCA_964016885.1 Eledone cirrhosa | reverse complement strand
GATACAGAAGCGAAAACCAATCAAACAGTGAGTGTGTTCTGTTATTATTTCTGGCACAATATTATTACAACAATATGACCCTCCCCAAGTATAACAATATGTATATATATATATATATATTTATTTAAATACATATATATTTAAATAAATAAATATATATATATATATATATATATATTTAATACATATATATATATATATATATGTGTGTGTATTTAAATAAATATATATATATATATATATATATATATATATATATATTGTTATACTTGGGGAGGGTCATATTGTTGTAATAATATTGTGCCAGAAATAATAAGAGAACACACTCACTGTTTGATTGGTTTTCGCTTCTGTATCTTTGATATCTCCATAGTTAATTTATTTGGCAACCAATGTTTATCAATGTATATATATATGTATATATATATGTATGTATATATATATATATATATATATATATAGCTGGTACACATATCACAACAATGCTATTCTAATCTAATCACACAAACCGATATATATATATTTAAATATATATATATTTAAATACATATATATATATATATATATATATATATATATATATATATATATATATATTTAAAAACCCTAGGATAGGAAAATGCTTCTCTGATGATCTTTGCTTTTCCATTAATATCTACGTGATATCTAATGTTTTGCAAAGTGAAACTGTACAGTTAGGGCCATTTGAATAGGTAAATATTTATATTATATTTTTTAATTTTGATTAATTTTAATTGTATATTAATTTTGATTTATTTTGAAAAATTGGTTGAATTTTACTTGTTCTGCTTATCTTGATATTAAGTTCTGGTATATCAAATTATTACCATAGAACCACCTTAAATCATAGACACACTATATATTTCCGGGGGTACATTGTACCCTCAGATATATATTAACCTTATTCAATATTCTCCAGTATGTAGAGAAAAATCCTGTCCTATTTAGTTGCTAAAAAGCTTTTTTGGTAGCGATCATAGACGGCTAGTCTACGATTTCCCGCCTTCACTATACACCAACGTATTTATGGGTCACTTTCAGACCTGTATTAGTTGGAGTGAGGTCATATATTTTGTTGGTCCTGGGGTTTTTAACCCTAGGATAGGAAAATGCTTCTCTGATGATCTTTGCTTTTCCATTAATATCTACGTGAAATCTAATGTTTTGCAAAGTGAAATTGTACAGTTAGGGCCATTTGAATAGGTAAATATTTATATTATATTTTTTAATTTTGATTAATTTTAATTGTATATTAATTTTGATTTATCTTGAAAAATTGGTTGAATTTTACTTGTTCCGCTTATCTTGATATATATATATGTATTTATATATATATTTAAATACATATATATATATATATATATATATATGTATGTATGTATATATTTAAATACATATATATATATTTATATATATATATATATATATATATATATATATATATACAATGATATTAAATAAATGGAAACTATATTTATAAAACCATATTTATTCTGTTATATATATCTCAAGAGTACCAAAAATGTTGGTATGCAATCATCAGATAAAATACAAAATGTTTTATAAATGTTGACATGACCAAGGATGATATATCTTAACGGTTCAAGTTATCCCAAATTTCTGGTACCCTTGAAATATATATAATAGAATAAATATGGTTTTATAAATATAGTTTCCATTTATTTAATATCATTGAATACTTACACCAGTAATCTGACGAGTGCTCTGAATCAGGTATAAACATCTATATTTGTTGGATATCGAACAAATTAAATCTCTTCTACATATATATGAGTGCGCATGTGTGTGTGTGAGTGATGTGATATTATACATGTACTGTCAATGTGTGAGCGTATGTGTATTTCCATCAAGATTTGAGAATGACAGAGTTGTGTGGAGATAAATAGATATATAGATATATTTCTTTATTAGCCACAGGGGCACAAAAGAAGGGGACAAATACAAAGGGGGAAGTTTACATACAATAAAAACGTGTAAAATGTTATCACAGATGGAATTTAAAAGTTAGTCGATTTTCCCCAATAGAGGGAGACAGTTTATATGGGTAACACATACCCCCGAAAAAAAAATAGATAGATTGATAGATAGATAGATTGAATGAATTATGTGTTGTGAAGAACGTGTAATAACTTTGGTGACACCGGTGGCTTTTTACAGCAGAAATGTTGCAGGAAATATTTTTGCCCTAACATTAATCACAGCAGTAATAATAGACTTCTGCTGAAAACAATCTACAGATAATTGCTCCATTATTAAGCTAGCAATTTATCTTTTTTCGTAATCAGAATATGTTGGTTTTATTTGAGAGATTTACCAAAAAATGAAGAACAACCATAAATATTCCTGGTATATCTGCAGGAGAAAAGCTCCATCTTCTACGTCAGTTTCTTAAGTTTGGAATAATCATATAAACCTTTATAAAAACCTGGATTTTTCTAAATCTTGAAAAGGATATGTCATTGGTGACATGGAAACATGTATAGGAGGATTATTATAGAGATAGAGAGGTGAGGGTGTGTGGAGAGGGGGAGATGAGTGGGGAGTGAGGGGATGCGGGTGGGGAGAGGTGTGGAAGAGAAGAGGAGGGTGTGAGTGGAGGTGAGAATGAGTGAGAAAAACACATGAAACAGGAAATACTAAAAATAGGATAGCCTATAGTCATCACGAGAACATACAGACACATATATGTGTGTGTGTGTATTTGTGTGAATGTATATATATATGTATATATATATGTGTGTGTGTGTATACATGTTTATATATATATAAATATATATATACATATAAGTGTATATATTGTATAAGTATGTATATATATATACATATGTGTGTATACACATATATATGTATACATGTATATGTATATATATATACATATGTGTGTATACACATATATATGTATCTATATATACATATATATACATATGTGTGTATACACATATATATATATGTATACATATATATGTATATATATATATATATATATATATATACATACATATATACCTACACACACACACATATATATATATATATATATTCATAATTAGCATGTTTATATGTGCTTATGTTCTGTATGTATAATTTTTACGTAATACAAACATATACATAAATGTATATATATATATGTTTGTATTACGTAAAAATTATACATACACAACTCAAGCACATATAAACATGCTGATTATCTGCATCTGCTTGCATGTGGGTGCATGATACCATGTGACCTCCATTGCATGTGTGTGAACATTGCCATGTTTTCCAGTGTTGTAATTACACAGTAATTCATGTGTATTTCAACTGACATATTGAAATATTCACATACATTAATACACGCACACACACGCTCACACACACAGACACACAGGCACACACACACACACACACACACACACACACACACACACACACACACACACACACACACACACACACACACACACACACACACACACACACACTCATGCATATATACATACACACATCAACACAGCAATAACTATTTTCTATTTTCCTGAGCGTCAAACTTGAATTTTTTTGCCTGTCATTATTTAGTTTCTTTGTTTAATATATATATATATATATATATATTGGTGTGTATATGTGTGCATATTTGTGTATATATACATATATATAAATATATATATATATATATTGTTATACTTTGGGAGGGTCATGTTGCCAATAAGAAACACACGCACCAGTATTTTCACTTCAATTTATTATAATAAATTTATAAATTTAGGAATTTATAAATGTCCGGTTGGTTGGTTGGTTCCACAACCAGATGGTTGTTTATATATTGTCAAAGTTCTTTCATCACACATTGTGTGACCTCTTCCGTGACTGGGGATTCTTTTCTTTGTTTTTGTGCCTCTCCTGATTTAGTCCAGAATTAGCCGTCGAAACGGATTGAGCTCAGCCGTCGGGGTCCTACTCGTTCCTATTACCCACTCTACTACCCTAAGTATTGAGTACTTTGCTGCGTTATGGTCCACCTGGTTCCTTACCACATTTCCTCCGTTATATATATATATATATATATATATATATATATATATATATATATACATGCTTATATATAAATATATATATATACATGCTTATATATAAATATAGTTATATTTATATGTATATATATATTTATATATATATATATGTATATATAAATATATATATAAATATATATGTATTTATATATATTACTATATTTATATATATATATATATTTATATATATATATATATAAATATATATATTATATATATGTAATGAAGTTTCCGTTGAAAATTGAAAAAGTCATAGGAGTGAAGAGTGCTCTATGTAAGTACCAGAGCAAAATTTAATGTATAATAAACAATACAATATAATTACCTCATTACCAGAGGTTTCTCGAATAAGACGAATACAAAAAAACGTCCTCATACGTTCGTCGGACAAGGTAATATAAAACATAGTGAAATATTTGGAAAGTCTCTCAAGAAACGCAAAAAAAATATATAAATAAAAGTTATGCAAGAGATATATAAAATATATAAAAAATATTTAAGGAAATATAGTTAGGTGTGTGTATATGTATGTATATACACTCACAAATGTACATATGTATGTATGTACAAATGCATCTGTATGGTGAAAATGTGTGCGTAAGTACATATATGAGGGCAAGTATATTTGTGTATATGTGACCACAAATACGGATATAATATGAGTTGAAAAAGAAAATGATAATATAGTTGACACGCATCCAGATACAGGTATTAGATACACATACGAGTATGAAAGCACGCGTATAAACACATACACACGTGCGGTCACTTATATGCGGAAGATAAGGAGGGAAGGGAGTGTAATAGTTAAAAGAAAGTTTCATTCTCGATATATGTATCAAAATGAAACAATATATAAGAATGAAAAAATGTTTAAATGAAAGAGAAAGTAGTCAATTAACACTAGAGAAAAAGAAAACAAACATAGGTACGCACGTACATGCACATATATCTATAAAAAACATATATCTATAAAAAAATATTTATACACGCAAATACGTACAGACAAAAGCGCATGCATGCGTACATACATACACACGATGCACGTATATATATATATATATATATATATATATATATATATATATATATATATATATATATATATATATATATATATATCGCCCCATGTATATCTAATCACACGTACGTACGCTACTATATATATATATATATATATACATATATATACACATACACACCCATACATACATATACATATATACACACATACACATTCACGTACATTCACCCGCTTACACATACACACATAACAATAAGTGTGAAAAACATAGATGTAAAAAACATAGATATAAAAACACACATACACACACATATATATACACGCACGCACGCGCACATACGGAGGCGTTCGTGTACATATACAGAACGTATACACACGTAAAGACACTCTGACACATAGATACAGAGTATAAAGCAGCCTTATGAATAAATGAGTACACATATAAAATCGGCTGCGAAACAACAGAATATATCTGGAGTGGAAAACGCAAGTGACATCAAAATAGTTAGTAAAGAAAATAGGGAAGTAAAATGTGGAATATGAAGGTATTAGGTAAGTGAATCGAAGAGTAGGGAGGGGGAGGTTACTGGTGGATGTGAAGTATAAAGGAAAATAATAAATAAAATTAAAAATAAAGTTAAAAATGAAAGTAAATCAGAAAGAGAAGTCTGTAAAGAGAATAATTTAAGGAAAGTGAAGAATAAGAGCTTATGGAGGATAAGTATCTGAAAGTGAGTTAAGTTTATATGAGCTGGAAAGCAAGTGTGATTTCATGTGTGGGCAATTGGTGAAAATTTCTGTTTTTGTATTTAGGCAGGTTTTTGGTGATTTAAGGTTTTGTAAAATCCAATATTTTTCACTTATGCAGAGTGTGCATCTTTTTGTTCCTCTTGCATATTCTTTAGATTGGTTCAAAATTGATCAATCCAATTTATATTGGATACCTTGGTCTTTCAAATCCCATATTCTGCTAGCCAGAGCTGTTGTGAATCTTTTTTCTGGATGTCGGAAAGATGCGACATGTGAGTAATAACGGTTTTGAATTTGTCTTGTGTCATACCCACATATCGTTCGCTGGTGGCTGGTTGGTTGTTGCTGATGGTTGTCACTTTAGCCGCATATACAATGGCTTTGGTGTTGCATTTACCTTGTAATGGGCATTCACTTTTGACTCTACAGGAGCAATTTTGATGTTCTCTGGGTGATTTCTTATTGATGATATAAGATTTAATAGGGAGACGGCAGGAGTAGCTAATTTTGACACAGTTTCTATCGAAGATCTTATAGTATCTATGTGTTCTAGGGAAATGTTTATCTAAGAGCTCTAGGAATTTTTTGCCTACATTAGTTTTAACTGCTAGAGAGGAGGGGGTGTGAACCAGATTATTTTCCTTTTCCTATTTTTATGTTTAAAAGAGTTAGTATAGTTGGGTATGTACTTAATCGGTTCGATTTAGCGGGCAATCAAGAATATTATGATTGCCCGCTTAAAGTGGTTGTATTACATATAACACCATGCCGAACTATAATTTTATATAAACAAGACACACGTACATGCCCCATGTGTAACTATTGCATACACTAACTACTTCAAACTATCCTCTTGCTTTATCTTCGTAAAATGCCAATGATGTATTTTAACTTTAATTTTGTTCTTTGATATGACTTTACTCTTTGAATGTAAATTGCCATGCTAAATATTATAATGGATGTCAACCCACTGTGCATCAATATATACATATGTTTCTGTATGTCTCTTGTGTTGAAAAGGAGGTCATGTATGTTAACAAACATTGAAAAATTGCTCCGAAGACTCCAAACCTCGGTTTGGAAGAAACAATTGTAAGTGAATAAATGGTTTAAACAGAACTTTGATTCATGTAATTTCTATATATAAATATATATATCTATTTATATATATAATTATATATATATTTATATATATTTATATATATATTTATATATATAATTATATATATATTTATATATATATGTTTATATATATATTTATATATATATTTATATATATATATATTTATATAGAGAAAATTGAGGTTGGTAATGGCACATGGAATATATAAGAGACAGAGTACTTTTTTGTGAAAAAACATATAATTTTATAAGGTAAGGAAAGAATAAAGGGTATAAAAAATGACCGGTTTCGATGGGTCTGCAAAAGCCATCTTTTCAAATGTTGATTAATATTAAGAAAAATTAATAATAAGAAGAGTTAAAATTTGAGATTTGAAAATTCAAGTATAAGATTCAGTGTGGGATTTCATAGTAGTTTTCATCTTGGTAGCAGCAAGTTGACTGCTGTGTGTCCCTTTCTGGTATATATATATATATATTTTTTTATATATATATATATATTTATATATTTATATATATTTATATATATATATATATATTTATATATATATATATATATATATTTATATATATTTATACAGAAAAGATGATAAAATGAAAGTGCTTTCATAAAGGAATTTATTAGGTAATGACAAATGTTTCTGTAACAGACAGAATATCTATGTATCGCTGCTTGCGTAATCATATAATGTTAGCAAGTATTCGATAGCAAATGTATAATCAGTTGGCACTTCTTCTGAGATATTGGATAAATTGGAAAAAATCAGAAAAATTGAAGTATTTATATTAGTTGTAAGAAAGGAAGGAGAGAGGGAATAGTATATGAGAGATGGCAATTCAATTTACATGTAAACAAGTATATAAAAGGTTTTTAATGAGAATACAATGAGTATATGGCTTATTTTATCTAAATAAGTATATTTGGGAGTGCCTATTTTAATCTATATTTGACCAATTGAACAATGGACAGGGCTGGTCGTTTGGTGTAGTAGTATTAATACAGGTATAAAATGTCAAGTAAGGAAGAGGGAGATTTTCACTGCTACTGTATAACAACAATGCTGGTAGCCTGCTGGTATATGCATTAGGGAATTGAATTAAGAAATCTCATTTTATCTATAGCAGTTTATATTAAATGGTAAAGAATAGAATAGTTGTTAGAATTAAGACTAATAGAGAATGTTAATATGTATTTTGACAATCAAACGAAGATGGAGACAGGCGTTCAATCCTGGTAGGGTTTGTAATATGAAAATGTAGATTTCAAGCGATGGTTACAGTATAACGATCACTCTATTCTGTTATTTAATAAAATATTTTTGGATTTCATAATAGAAAATAATTCCACATTACACAATTTACAAAATTCCTGTCCTTGGTTATATGCAGGGGCACCAGTATTATATCCCATTTTAGATTAAATTGTGGTTATTTTCGCGCAGCTGCCAAGCCTTTTCTGCGAGTGTTGTTACATAACGCTGGTTTTCATGTTTTATTGAGTAACGATGTCTTAAGACGAGATTTGAAGGAGGTAGCTGTAGACCCCACATAGTACCACTTCTGGCTATCCGATTAGATAGTACATTTGTATATGATGTTGCGTTCAAGACACTGATTGTTCAACGGACACATTCCTGGTTGGACACAGTTACAGTTATAATTTTGTGTTGTTGTATTACCATGGATGGGTTTATGAGGTTGCTTAGGCAGGACGGGATGTTGTTTGTTGTTTTGTGATTTTATAGCCGATGTTTTACGTGTATTGTTATGTGTTGGAAGGCGTTTATACAACCGTTTTGCGTTAAGCTTTTTTATATGTTGTTCAATATTAGGGGCGGTTGAATATGAAAGTCGAATAGTGTTAGGGTTTAAGATTTTATTATATTTATGTGATGTTGGAAAATGTTTTTTAACTAATCGAAAGAATTGTGAGGGTAGATTGGTTTTAATAGAGTAGTTATAGACCGGGTTGTACCATATATACTCTTTACATCGCCTTCTCTTTGGTGGTGTGTGACTATTAGTGTGGTGATTCTATGCTATTTCTACCTCTATGAGATTTATTTTGGGTGTTTTGGTGATCGTCGACTATATACTCAATATTATCTAGGTGTCCAGCCTTCCTAAGTGCATCATCATAATATTCGGCATGTTCTTTGAAGGTTTGCTGGTTGGACGACAGGCGGGAGATTTTAAGGGAAACATTTCTAGGGATGGATTTAATTATAGAGGGTGGATGGTTAGAACCCGTATTTACATATTTAAGGTTCTCATTTAGTTTATGGAAGTTTTAATCGTTTCTGTATTGAGATTCAAAGTAACATCAAGGAAATTAACCTCTTTGAGGTTATATTCAAACGTAATATTTAATCCTAGTTCCTTAAAGAGCTTTCTAATATTTTTACGCATCCTTTCTAAGTTCTGGTTATTCATATGCTTAACTAATAGGAGCGCATCGTCACGGTAGAGTCCACCGTGGAGATCCTTGAATTTTCCTTGTAGTCTGTGGGTGATATAAATTCCCACAAGATCAGTTACTTCCGCCAAATCATTGGAACCCATAGTTATATCAAAATTAGAAGGTCTATCTTTGCGAACCCAGTAGCTATCATCAAATTTAACAATAGTTTTCCTCGCTTCCATAATAATACTAATTTCATCATCCGTAAGGTCGGAGTTAGCCTTAGCAAAGGAAAGAGCTCCATGCAGAGTATCAGGTGAGATTGAGGAATAATACTCATCAATATCGAACTGAATAAACTTTGATTTCTTCTTATCAGTAATGCTATTAAACCATCTTATTGCCTCATGGGTGTTACCCCATAGTTTAATATCTACTTTAGCCTTAACTTGGGGGATAATTCTGTCTAGTATATATTTGCTAATTTTGCCTGTATCAGATTTAGAGGGGCATATAAGTCTAATTTTAGGGTCAGTATCGAAGTTTACCTTGTGGTCCTTCAGGTTGAAGGATGATGTAGCTGGTGTTAAGGGTTGCGTTCTATCGTCAATA
>CAXHJY010000160.1:15000-17500 GCA_964016885.1 Eledone cirrhosa | reverse complement strand
CGGAATGTTTAGCGGTAAGTGGGAATGGTGGTAAGATTAAAGCTATGTTCTCTGCCGGAAGACTGAATGGAAATTTTGCATCATCTAGGTGTCATGTTGAATATGTCTGTATCAATGTTGTGTGTGTGAATATGAGTGCCTGTTGTTACAAGTATATATCTGTTATATCATGCTGTCAGAGAATGTGTACTAATATTGTATTAGTATAAGAGGGTGAGCTGAAAAGGTTATAGGCTACCAATGAAGGAGAGATGTTAGAGCTGTGAAATTGGGCAGGCATTAATTTCAACTCTTCTTATTAATAAACACATCGTTTCTTGCCATCGTTTCTTTCCAGGGATTATGTTGGAAAATAAACCTCATTTGGTCATTCCATGAGAGTATCTTGGTCACAGGCTGGCTATGAAGGAGTGATGCTAGAGCTGTGAAATTGTGCTTGCATTAATTTTAACTCTTCTTATCAATAACTGCATTGTTTCTTACCAGGGACTATGTTGAAATATAAACCTCATTTGGTCATTCCATGAGAGTATCTTGGTCAGCCTATGAACCTTTGAGGCGTGTCTTAGTGCAGTGTGGCAGGCTCAAATTATATATGTGTACATTTGTGTTGTGACTGTATGTACGTTCTTATGACAAGTGTATGTGATATAAAGCCTTATGGTAGTTATGCTCTCTGTACACAGAACAATAGTGATAGATATTCTCACATAAGCCGACAGAAATTGTAGTAAAGACATATCAACCATCTCCTATAATCCTTTGTTTACAGCCGAATAGTAAAATGCGTTTACATTTTATACCTCATTATTTTGTTGACTTTGCCTTTCATCCTTACGGGGTCGATAAAATAAAGTACCAGTAATTCACTGAGTAATTGCTGGCCTTGTGCCTAAAGTAGAAACAATTATTTTGACTATGGTTTCTAATAAAAAAGCTGGTGATTATATCTTTTTCAGTTAACTTTATATCTTCAAATATAATTCGTGCGTACACACACACACGCACGCAAATACATATACACACACACACGTACAGACATACGCAAATACACACGCACACACAGACGCACACAAACACATATATATATATAAATATATATATATATATATAGGGTATGCCCCCAAAATGTATTCACACTCCAACAGCATTCTAATAAATATGTGTACACAACTTTTGGGGGGTACTCTCTCTCTCTCTCTCTCTCTCTCTCTCTCTCTCTCTCTCTCTCTCTCTCTCTCTCTCTCTCTCTCTCTCTCTCTCTCTCTCTCTCTCTCTCTCTCTCTCTCTCTCTCTCTCTCTCTCTCTATATATATATATATATTGAGTATATGTTCGTTATATACCAACACCTCAGTATGCAGGCTGGAGCACTCGACGAAGTGCTCAGGTTGGTTTGGTTACTCCGGAGTAATGCAATAAAAAGTCAAATGTTTAAAATTTAGCTTCGTTTATTACTGCTATATATATTTCGATGACAGCCATCTTTGGCTGTGACCTCTTCAGGCAGTCCGAATTAGTGTGGTATAGACAAGTACATATGTTGTTGAGGTGTATAATTTTGTCAATACTCTGATATGCCCAGTTCCTGGTTGGGTTGTTATTTCACTGAGGAACTGGAATCATGTGAATTCAAACAAACAAATTTCAGTGTCAAAGGGCCTCTTCTCCTCTCATTGGTCAGTTATTAGAACATTCCTCATTCAAAAGTCTATAGACTCTTTCCAATTGCTAATAATATCTATCGGTCGCAACTACAGGTAGAAGGAGCAACGTGAAATAAAGTGTCTTGCTCAAGGACATAATGCATCACCTGGTCCAGGAATCGGACTCACAACCTCACGATTGCGAATCCAATTCTCTAACCACTCAGCCACATCCCTTTATATATATATATATATATATATATACACAGTAATATATATATATATATATATATATACACAGTAATATATATATATATATATATATATATATATACACAGTAATATATATATATATATATACACAGTAATATATATATATATATATATATACACAATAATATATATATATATATATATATACACACAGTAATATATATATATATATATACACAGTAATATATATATATATATATATATATATATATATATATATATATATATATACACAGTCGTATATATATATATATATATATATACACAGTCGTATATATATATATATATATATATATATATATATATATATATATATATATATATATTTATATATATATATATATATATATTTATATATATATATATATATATTTATATATATATATATATATATTTATATATATATATATATATATATTTATATATATATATATATATATATTTATATATATATATATATATATATATATATTTATATATATATATATATATATATATATATATTTATATATATATATATATATATATATATTTATATATATATATATATATATATATATATTTATATATATATATATATA
>CAXHJY010000159.1:172500-197500 GCA_964016885.1 Eledone cirrhosa | reverse complement strand
TTTGTGATCCATAGGTCATAGATAAAGGAATGGGCAGTTTTTCTTATTCTTAGAGTGTTTGAAACCTAATGGGTATTTTCTGGTGGCAAAATTGAAACCTCTCAGTTATGAATAAGTCACTTATTTCCTAGGCCATGATACTTCAACTTTAACCCTTTAGCATTTAGATTACTCTATATTTACTATTATATTTTCTCGGTAAGGAACATAATTATCTCACATAATATCAAATCTGTGAGATTTTGATATTATTTATTTTGAGACCAATACCATAACATCGGTACAAGTGGCTGGTTTGAACAGAAAAAGGTGAGAAAACTCTAGCCAGATACGGCTAGTTTAAATGTTAAGGGATTAAATCATTTTAAATTCTGCTTTTAAATATTATTTCTCAGTTTTTCAAAATTACTTTTCACCTATTTAACCAACTAATTTGGTCACTATTCTAATATAGTTCCAGTAAACATTTACAATATACATTACTTGTTCTTTTGCAATACAGGTAAAATTCCATTATAACGAATACCATTATAACGAATTTTTCAATATAACAAAATTTTTTTCAATCTCCAGCCACACACTTAAAGTGTTAGGTCGATCTTGTTATATAGAATTTTTCATTACAATTAATTTTTTTTATACCCTGTGAATTTCATTATAAAGGCATTTCACTGTATATATTATGTTTCTTTTTAATAAACTAAAAAAAAGAAAAATGTAAATTGTATAAAAACCAGTAATTCTGTAATGATTTTGCAGATATCACAAAACAGATCTGTTAGTTTAAACGTTTATAGTATCTTTATTAGTGGTCTGCTTATTGTGAAAATTTACAGTAAGACTTTTAACCTTATGCAATCATAGTGCAATTTTGTATTTTTCAAGAATGTCTTGATAATGTAGTACAGGATGTTAAGAGTTAATAAAACAGTATAAAAAGGTAGATAATAATCTTAGACAAATTTATCTTGTTTCAAAATATAACTGATGTCAATAGACTTTTAGTGATTAGGTATTTGAAGCTTTTTCTGTCTTATCCTTGCTAATAGGGAAAAATGGACATTAAATAATGATGATGATGAATCACTAATTTAAGTATGCTAGAAAGGCAATTAACTAAAATGAACTAACATCAAGTATTATCTGAAAGAAGACAGAATTGCCTTTAACGTATTATTAATAGCCATGAGTTATATGACAAATTTATGTGAATGAATATTATGAGAACATAAGAGAAAATAGAATGCTTTTATTAGCATTATATTAATGCTATAGAGTTTGTAGTCAGTAAGTTCATTCTGTATGTGTTAGTGGAGTTACCAAGTTTGAAGTTATAAGGTCTACTTATATTTGTGTGCATCATGTGAAAATATTATGTAACTCATCTTAATTTAGAAACAACTTACATTTAGATGAGATGAATGCTTCAAAGTCTTTGACATTTCACTTAGTTCATACAAGGTTTGTTGAAAAAGTATCCAGCCTTGTGTTGGGGAAAAAAATTATATACTTGGTGGGATTCAATTGCTAATTCTCTTTGAAGTAGTCTGCATATGGCTCTACACACTTAGCCCAATGATCTTTTCACTGTTTGAGGCATGCCTGAAATGGTCGTCAGCTCTATTTTTGCAGTCTGCATGATGTTCTCTCAGCTCTTAAAGTTGGAGCTTTTCAGTGAGATTTTTACTTTTGAGAACAACCAGAAGTAAGAAGGAGCCATGTCTGGAGAGTAGGGAGCCTGGGGAATGAGAAAAATGTCTTTCTTTACCAAGAAACCTCAGATCAGCATGTTGATTAACTAGTACAGCACCTCACACAGTGGTTGCCTGACAGTGACTAATGCATCCAGAAAGCTTACCAAAAATGATGCATTCTCATAAATATATATGACTCCTCTCTGCAGACTTTTGTCTCCATAACATCAATATTTGCAACAGGACAAAATAAAGCTAGATACTTTTTATGAGTGTTTTGAAGAAATGAAAAAGGAAACTGCCAAAATAATCGATTATGAGTCAACAGTATTATTAGTTATAACAAAGAATATTCCATACAATTTTGTTTTACATAGATTCCAATCAAACACACTTGACATCACATCAGTATGATAAATTCCAATTTTAAACAAAATGTTTACATAAGCATTTATTGTGATATTATATACTTTTTATTTTAATGAAACATTGTTTAAAACATATTTTCTAGGGTCTTGGAGAAATTGTTGCTGTTGGTTCTGATGCCAAATATCCAGTGGGACAAGCTGTGATGTATATGTTATATGGAGCATTTTCTGAATATAAGGTTTAGGAAAAAATTATTTTATATTTTCAGTTGACTAAATTATTTATATTGTTGTCTTTCAGCAATCATTGTATCTCATTTAGAATTGGTACATGGTATCACTGCATGTTATAAGAGGTGACTAAAAAGATTAGCAACTGGAAGGGCATTCAGCTGTAAAAGATTCTTCCGAAATAGACACCATGTCATGAGTCTTGCAAGACTAACCTCTGTTTTAATGGAGAAAATGGCTTTAAAATGCTTGTTGCTGTTGTTATTTTAGCAGTAATTATTTAGGATTGCTATTTAAACCATGCTTGTATGGAACCAGTTATATGATTATTTCAATTTTAGTATAATTTCTAAAGTTCTTGAAAGTATTTCATCATAGCACTGTATCAGTCAGCATGTATTATCTATCTGTGTTCCATGCACATATCAGTGTAGTAATCTCTCTCTTGGAAACTTCTTTCATTTCATTAGTGTTGATACAGACAGACTAATTCCAAGAAAAGTATTGCACATCTTTGTAAGATCTAATCAACACTAATTCTTTAAAAAAATTTTTTTTTTTACATTACTTTTCAATAATTTACAAGCCAAGAGAATATCATTATATAAAAATATTATAACCTTTCAATGTGTAACTTAATACTTCAGAGACTAAATATTTCTATAATTAATTTTATCTCATTTGCTAATAAAACACATTAATTCTTATCTATTTCTCCACATGGACCACATAAAGAAGTCCATAATTTTGTTTTTACACCTTACCTTTGCATAACTCATTTCATTACACCAAAAGGTTTTCTACCTCAACAGATTATATGAGATCAAACTATACAGTTTGATCATACATTAGATACATTGATTACACAGAATTAAGTCCTTGTTTACTCTCTTCTTGCACACCAATCATGACTATTTCCTCCAATTTGTTGAGATCTGTGGTCCCTCATTCTAAAATATATTTGAAGTTAATTTTACTCATCATACTATCCTGTACTTAGCTTGGTATGTTTTTCTATCATCAGAATTAGCTTAAATGTTTATAAATCTGCCTCTTAAATGTATTTCCTTTACCCTGTAGCAGTTCTTAATGGTACTAAAATACCGATTATCAATCTAAAGTCTGTCTCAAGTCCAGCAGCTCATCAGGATAATGCTTACCTCAGTTTCCTTGACATTAAATGACTAAGAGTACAAGACACCCCCATGGACAGGTCGCCAGTCCATCTCAAGGTTAAACCATCAGCTATTGCTGGTACTCATTTTCAGCTGAGTATATTGGAGCAACATAAAATGCAGTGTTTTGCTCAAGAACACAACACACAACCTAGTCCTGGTATCAAACCCTCTTCATTATGATCGCAAGTCCAATACCCTAAGCATTAGGCCACACACCTTTCACAGATTATCAATGATTCTGAAAAATTTCATTGACTAAGTATATAATTAATACTATTCTAGTCAAGGATGGTGGATTGGCAGTATCAGTAGAGCATTGAACAAAATGTTTTGTGATATTTTGTTACGATGGTCTTCATTCTGAGTTAAAATCCTGCTGAGGTCAATTTTGGCTTTCATCCTTCTGGAGTTTATAAAATAAAGTACCAGTTAAGTACTCCTTTTTATATAATTACTCCACCCTCAAATTGCTGGCCTTGTATCTATGTTAAAATGAATATTATTCTAGTCAACCTTGATACTTTCAAAATCTCAACAACTCTCCTTCAGACCCTTCCTACCCTCTATTCTTTGTTGACTTACGGTCTTCAAATGACTGCAATGTATTATGCTGACATGTTTATATTTAGTGTTGTTATTGTTGTTTAGCCTCAGGTGAACCCTAATACAGCAGATCTGTGATCAACAGAATTCCATTTATGATCACCCTGTCTTTTTAAGGGGTAGTAAGACTACATTATCAGATATGTTTCTCCCTATTTAGGATGGTAGAGTGTAATTTGAAGGGAATTTGGCTGTTATTTTTTTTATAACTCAAGTAACCATGTAAAGGCTGCCTTGTTGGTTCATTATGTTTAGTGTAACTAGTAGTTTGTAGTGTGAGAAAGATATTGTTATTTATTATATATTGAAGAAAAATAATTTTCATTATGGAAATATATCGAAAATATATCTGAACTTCACCAACCAAGAAGTTTGAACATTTATCAGTATGCTGTCATCAAAGTTGGTTTGAATACTCTTATAATGTAATGTAATTTTTACAGGTCCAATTAAATTTTTTATATACTTTATATTTCTTTTAGATAATTCCTAGCAGCAAAATACTACCTTTGCCAAAGTTGAACCCTGAATTTTTGCCTTTGCTAGTGAGTGGCCTCACTGCCAGTTTAAGTTTAGATCAGGTAAGCAGACTATATAGAAGAAACTATACATATTTTGAAAGTAAATTTTTAAGAGAAGTTCAACATTTTCTGGCTGTATATGTAATCATTAAAGTTTATTATTGGAAAGTTTATTCCATTGAAACAATTTTTTATAATCATTACATAAATGCAATTTATATAAAAATTTTATATGATAAAAAGAAGAAAGGAAAAAATAACATGTATTAATATAGGCTTTTCATGTATTTTTTTTTTAGCTATTAAAATTTTAAAATCAAGAAACCTAAAGTCAGATTTTTTATAGATTATTTTTTATTTGCAATGAGTACATAAAATAGAAAAACATTAATAAAACATAGGAATTTGAAATTGTTTTATGGAATATGTATTCCTACATTATAGAAATAGCCTTTTTATAAAGTTTGACATTAGCATTTTCCAGTGGAATATTTGACAAAATGTTTGTAACTTAACATCACATTATTTTTATTTCTAAAGGTTGGCTGCATTAAATCAGGTGAAACTGTTCTTGTTACTGGTGAGTTTAAATTTTATTCTATATTTAGGTTTCTTTAGAGAAGAATTTAGTTCCACTTTATTTATCTATGAGAAACTTGAATTACAATGTTCATTCTATTTTGATAGGATTTATTAGGTTTTAGAAAAAAATCCAAATGGAAGTCCTGGTTATATCAGAGTAAAGAGTGGGTGATGAAATACAGCTTTATATAACATAACTCATAATTAATACAACATATACTATAGCCTATGAATAAATGGATTAACTGTGTATAATTAAGTATTGCACTAAATCTGTTTTTGAAGAGCAGGCAGTAATCCCAAAATTGATTTAAAGTATGGCTAGAAATACTTTCCTATGCTCTATGTGTGATGTAATTTTCCTCAAAATTGCATCACATACCATACTGTGTAGTGTAATTATCAAATCTACACCACCAGATGCTTTATTCTGAATATTAATTTTGAAAAAAATATTTTGTTCTAACCATGCTATTGCTGAAGAGACACCCAATTAGGCAAAACTGCAAATCTTTGGTTGTTAGACCTGGATGTTGTCTCTGTTGGTTACAAGTGTTTTAAAATAAGGCTAGAAATAATTTCTTATATAAAATTAATTACTTCTTACTTTGATTTTCATGGAAATATTAACTTGATTAAAGCATCAATAGGTATTAGTGGATGCACCATGGCTGAATAGTTAAAAAGTTTACTTTGCAATCATAAGGTCCTGGGTTTGATTCCACTGATTATCATCTTGGGTAAGTGTCATTTGCCATAGCCTCAGGCTGAACCTTGCCTTGGGAGTGAAACTGGATAGACAGAAACTGTTTGGAAAACCATTGGATGGGCTGTACCTATAATTCAAAGGGCTTGCTTTGTCACACATTGTGTCATGCTCAATCTCCCCGAGAATTACATTAAGAGTATACATGTCTGAGGAATACTCAACCATCCACATGTTTATTTCATGATCGAGCTGTTCCATTCATTGAACAACTGGAACAATCATAGAAACCAACAGAGCAGATCGATTACAATAGCTAATGATCTTAAATTTTTTTTTTTAATTTACTCCTTATGGGTGATTTGGTTTCATATAACTAGAAGCAATTTGGGGAAGGTTGGTATCAAAATGTTAAGTGAATACACTTAATATTTTGATACCAACCTTCCCCAAACTGCCTCTAGTTATATGAAACAAAATCACCCATTTTAAAGGGTTCCTATTTAAATTAAAATCTTCCAATATAATTTGATATAAGAACCTTTTATTAAGTTATGTTACAAACACTATTTTTCATCATCATTATCATCACCATTGTTTTTTTCATCCATTTTCCATCCTTGTATAGGTTGTCAAATACTAGACTAGATGGATCTGAGGACCATGCTATGCCCATATGTTCTATTAAGGCATGATTTCTATGGCTTGATGCTCTTCCTATTGCCAACCACTCTACAGAGTGTTATGGTGCATTTTATCGTGGTGTCAGCACTAGCACTTTACAAGATGTACTGAGTGCATTTTATCATGGAACCAACACTATCATCTTTCAGAGTGCACTAGGTGCATTTTATTGTGACATCTGCACTACAACTTTACAGGGTGAAGTGGGTGTATTTTATTGTGACACCAGTAGTAATACTTAGCAGAGTGTACTAGATGCATTTTATCATGTATGGCACCAAAACTAGAGCAGACAGTAAAGAAGAATAGAGATGAGAGTATGATAGAGTAGCATTCCTTATATTGACAGATCCCTAGCTGCCCCAGTTTTGTGGGCAGTAAGGTATAGTGAACGAGAGTGAATTATAATAAAATAATGAATAATTTTAGTCAATCCCTCCAAATTCTTCATTAATTAATGAATCAAAATATGGTGTATGTCATTAGAAATATGGACACCAAAGGGTTAAAGTGCTATCTCCAAAAATTATCAACTATATTGTGATCAAAGTTAGTATAATATACCATGGATAAAAAAGATATAAGGCAGCCAAAAAACAAAATAAATAACAGTCACATTTTAAATATTTCCACTTCACTTAGAATTTTATGACTTTTATTTTCATTATATATTTCAATTAAGCTGCTGCTGGTGGTACTGGACAATTTGCTGTAAGTATTCTTCTATTTTGAGATCTGCTTTTTAAAATGCATGTAATGTATTAGTCAGTTATATACATTATTATTGTCAATGGGTGTGGCTTCGTGGTTAAGGTGTTCAGCTTGTGATTGTACGGTCATCTGTTTGATTCCTTGAAGCGCAATGTGTTTTTGAGCAAGACACTTTATTTCACATTGCTTCAGTCTCTTTAGCTGGCAACAACAACACCCTCTTATTATTTATAGTGTTTTAGGTTTTATTTCAAACAAAAAGATTAGTTATTCTATTTACATTCATGATCTTTACAATTTATGAATTCATACTTCACAATTATACAGTGTATCTAATGTTCTTATTTAACCTCAGTGCAACCTTGACAAAGCAGGTTTATGATTAAAAAAAGTCTGTTTTAACCATTCTATTTTATCTAGGTAATTATCTTTCACATTTTCTAAGGTGTCAGGGTTCAATTAGGGAGATTTGAGTACTAATTCTAGTAAGGCTGGCAAGTTCTATTGTAAAGACAGTCTAGATTTAGTTCAAAGGTGCATTGTTATATTAATGACTTTGAAATTGTATGTTTTATCAAATAAGAACAAATAACTGGTGATAGTAAAAACTTTAAAAAAAATGTTATCAAGTACAATAATTTAATGAGACATTTGATTTGTGAAGATAACTGTCTGAACAAATACATAAAATCAATTTGGAGGTTACCATGTCTCTGTGTTCTGCAAGTTTTTTCATTGTGATAACTTCTCCACATCCTTGTGTTGGAACATTGTACACAGAGGTGTTATTCTCTCCATTATTACTCAGTTTTACTCAGAGACACTTAGCATATCTATGTCAATAATATTGTTTGAAAGATCACATACCTACATGTATGTGTGTGTGTGTGTGTGTGTGTGTGTGTGTGTGTGTGTGTGTGTGTGTGTGTGTGTGTGTGTGCGTGTGCATGCATGTGTGTGAAACTCTGAATAATAAAAGAGTGAATTAAAGAGTGCTTTCTAGATAAACTTTAACTCATTTACTGGGCGCTCTTTTTTTCAATAAAAATTACAATGTTGATAATTTTTTTCTTCTTAATTTTTAGGTACAATGGGCAAAACATCTTGGCTGCAAAGTAATTGGAACATGTTCATCTGATGAAAAGGTTGAATTTCTAAAGGTAGGTTCTAAATATGTAGCAGAAATGTTATATACAATAATGCAAGTGGAGATACTTTATCAAGACTTTTAACAATAAAAACTTTAATAAGCTTTCTTCACTTGCATTAGTGTAAAAGCCAAACTTGCTATCTTCAGTTCAGTGTTCACGCCTATCCTTACCTAAGGTCATGACTGAAAGAATACAATTGTAAATACGTGCTGAAATGGGGTTCCGTTGAAGGGTTTTTGGAGTAACATTATGTGTTAGGGTACATAGCTTAGAGATCAGGTGCTTGCTCTAGGTTAAAATTCTATTTCTTTGCATCAAGCAATCACAGATCCAATACTACAGACATGTGGCTGGAATGTCTAAGAATGTCTCAGACAGATTTTATGGGCGATGTCAATTGGCAGGAGATCCAGAGGTAGACCACAAGCAAGATGATTGGATATCATCCATAAGCTTTGTTGGTCGTGCTTGGGGATCTAGTCAGATCATTTGGAAATGGTTGTTTCTGATAGGACCCTCAAGAAGGTATATCTGAAGACTCTGCTCTCACAACTCACTCAAAAATAAATGGGCAAAGAAGAAGAAAAAGTAAAAGAAAAAAAAAGAAAAAGATGACAATGATAGTGTTGGCAACAACAAGGACAAAAAAAAAAGATGATGAAAACTTGATCATAGATATTCATCCTAAGTTCTAGTTGTGAATCTCTTTGCCGCTAACTGTACTAACCATTTTGAAACCAACCTAAACAATTATTTTTATCAAGATGTGCTCTGTCTTCTCCAGTTTTCAATAAATTTTGATCAAATTTTTCAAAAACGTCACCCAAAAGGGTGGCTGTCATATTCTTACTTAGGCTCAACTTTCTAATGTGTCACTACAAATAAGATGAATTCAAGTAAGTTAGTGGCTCATCTACTCTAGTGCTCTTTGGAATTACAAACAAAGTTTGGCAAAATTCTCCTGGTAGCTTAGTGGCAACTTCACGCATTAATACTTTAGAATCTTGAAAATCTTATGAGCTTAGGTCTATAACCTCCAAAACTCTTTTGTTGGCCATTGTACACTCGTCTGAAACTATGAGAGGACAACTCTTTAAAACTTGTCCTTTTAGTGTTTTGCTTTTATTACAATCCAATCTATGATTCCATATAGATTAGTCAGCATTTTCTTTTGATCACTAGCTGGTTGATCTCCAGTTATGTTTATTGATTTTATAGTTAAGTGAATTATTTCTAAACCTATGTGTTTACAGCCTGCCATCTTTATGTTGCTCTTCTCTACTGCACAATGTGTATATATATACATTTATCTAATTACTCAGTAATGGCTCTTTTCTCAATGATATCTATGATTATAAATGACAATTTTTTACAACATCCAAAATCATTATTTCAGTATTTCAGTAATTATCATTATAGAGTCCAAAATGTCAGATCCACTTTTGAAAACTTCAATAGAAACAAAATCATTGATGTAATTGAAATTCTCTATTAAGTTCTTAGAAAATAATTTTTCAGTTGAAAATATTTGATGAATCATGTATCATTAATACAAATTTTGTTATGCTTGGCATAATATTCTTTACATTTTAATAAGTAGCTTTATGCTACTTTCTTTTGGCATTTTATAAACAATCCCTGATGAACCTTTAATGAAAGACAAAACTTGTCAGTTTGCTCTTAATTCCATGATGCTGATAACCCCGTGATTTAATAAAGGGGCTTACTTTCATTGCACGACTCAATATATGTTTATTAAACTCTGTGAACATATATATTTATAATCCATGCTGTATAGTTTCTTCAGTTGTATGTGCATATATGTATTATCATCATCATCACTAAAGGCATCCAGCTGTAGAAACCAAGCCAGAAACAGTTCTGTGTGAGCAAGACACAGTCACCTGCCTAACTTGCTTCAAACGGGAAAACCCGTTTAACCCATGCTAGCATGGAAAAATGGATGTTAAACGATGATGGTGATGATGATGATCATCCTCATCATTTCCATGCTTGTTTGGGTTAGACAATTCTTGCGCGCTGAGGCCTGATTGGTCTGGTAATGAGGTCCTGCTAATACACTTTGTTTTGGTTTGGTGTCTATAGCTGGATGCCCTTCCTAATGCCAACAGCTTTACAGCCTATACTGGGAGCATAGTGTCTATGGTTGAATACCCTTCCTATCACTAACTACTTTATAGTGTGTACCGGGAGCATTTTATAGTGACTCTGGCACTGCAACCTTACAGAGTAGACTGGGTGCTTTTCCTCATGGCACCAGCATTACCCCCTTGCAGAGTGGTCTGGGTGTTTTTGACATGGCATTAGCACTACCCCATTACAGCAGTAAGGTGCTCAGTGTCCTTGTTTTTTATTTCGGAGTGGTGTCTACAAGAGAGGCATACCATACATTGCTCATTTAGAGGCAAATGAACCTTATTATTAGAACTATCCATACCTAATGATTCCTTGTCCCACTTTCTAGCACAACACTTGTCATGTTTTGCACATAGAGCCTGGGGATACAATTTTTTCAGATGCATAATTATGATTAGGATCATAATTAAATGCAATATCTTGCCATTGCATTTGTTCATACTTTTTCTGCAGAATTTTTCTGCAAGATTCTGTTTATTTTTAAAAATCTTTTTTTTTTCACTCTGTAGTGCTCTATTTTTATTTTTATCTTATTTTTTTTTGTATTTTTCATTTTCTTGTGCTTTTGTATTTCTATAATTTCCTCTCATTTTCTGCAATCGTATTTCATCACATTTACATTCTCTCTTCTTCCTCCCATATGCTCAATTTTTTTGCAGCTATATTTTTCTATCTCATTCACTTTCTTCAGATATTTTCTTACTACTACATTCTGTAATTTCTTGAAGTATCATTACTTTTCTCTCTTTTACAATATTTCTTTTGCTTCTTATTTCTGTCATGCTCTTGATTGATTATGGGAAAGAGAACATTGCAGTGGCTGTTGTCAGTTTGACTACTATATAATACAGCTATGTTCCTTTATAGAAGCAGCACTCAACTGCATATATTGAACAAAGGAACATTAATTTCAGCACCATCTTTGCAATGAACCTGAAGTGCCATATTGTACTATTCATTAATGGTCACCAATTCAACATTACTTCATTTCTACTCATGTATGTTTGATACTCCTGTATTATGTATGCTCTTATGAATAAAAAACAAAAATTTCCCCAGTTGTTTCACATGTACCCTTTAACATCTTCACAAAGAGTATGGTGTTTGATATTGTTATTAAGCAAGAGTGATAAGGCTCAAAACAAACAATTACCATCTTCCATGACTGCTTTTAATCCTTTCACTACCATATTTGTAATGAAGACATTATCTATGTTTTTCAAATAATTTTGAAAATAATTAAGAATCTCAAAGGATTTCGTAAGTTATATTATCTAAATGGTATTTAGAGCATAGCTTAACACAGTTTCTTACATAAAATTATGATGGAAGGTTTCAAGATGAATAAAAACACTTTTAAATAACTAAATTAGTATTGTAGAACCAGGGGCAGTTTGGTATCAAGTCTGATTTTGTTGTTTATTTTTCAATGAATTAATAATGTACTTTACCTTCAATGTACACTTTAGATGGACTCTTTGCAAAGGGTAGAGAAACTGATATTGTCATCAAAGCTGCAAATAACGTTTTACTCAGTAAAATGTTGTTGCCTGCGCAGAATTGGAAAGATTTGGTTGTTTCCAGATAGTTACATCTTAACCCTTTAGCATTAAAACCGGCCGTATCTGGCCAGATTTCTCTGACCTATTTCTGTTCAAACCAGCTATAACTGGCTGCTCATATTGATGTTAATGTATTGTTCTCAAAATAAATAATATCAAAATCTCATAGACTCGATATTATGTAAGGTAAAGAATTTACCATGAAAATATAATAGTAAATATAGATTAATGTAAATGCTAAAGGGTTAAATATTGAGTAGTTTACATATAATTGTTTACATATAAGAGTGATATAGGAGACAAAAAAAGATGGGAGAGTGATACATTACGGGAGAATGAATCTCAAGCAGGAATGTAGGAAAAGATGAGTGTAAAAGTTTGAGAAATAGAGAGAGAGAGAGAGCAATAGAAATAGATAGATAGAAAGATAGAGAGAATAAGAGAGAATGAGTCACAAACAGGATACAAGGAGAGATGCATGGAACAATTTGAGTGGGAGAGAGAGAGAAAGAGAGAGAGAGGGGGGGGTGATGAAAGAAAGAAAATTATAGAGAGAGTGAAGGAGAAAGAACAACAAGAGTTTAATATTAGTACTGGGTGATTGCTGGCCTTGTGCCAAAAGTAGAAACAATATTACACTTAATTGTGACTGCTATTTCTAGCAGGTCATGTAACGAGGCATTTTAGAATGTTCTCAACTCCCACTAACACCACTTATTAACGTTCTGTTTTTCTCCATTTTCTGTCTTGATTTGAACACTACCACATTTCCTTTTCTACCGCCATGATACACATATCAGTGGTATAGGAAGGGTTCTCAAGTTTTCAGAGCAAAAGTCTTTTTACACCACTAACTGGCCAAAGGAAATTTTGCACCTCTTCATAACGGCATCTCTTTGTACCTCCTTTGTTATGCCTCTAACATAGATGAATAATCAAATTCAATTTTGTTATCATAAGATATACACATCATGCCATGAAATGTTATTAACAAATTCTTAAAACCTAGGTGTAATATGATCATCATCATCACTGTCATCATCATTACCCTCATCATCATCATCATCATCATCATTATTTTTTATGGCCACTTTTCTATGCTCACATGGGTTTGGAAGACAATGTTTTATAACTGGATGAACTTCCTGACGCCAACTTTTTTAGTTGTCTCCTACAACATACAAGGCTACAGTGTGCCTACTCTAGAAACTGGGATACACATTATTGTAACTATGATTTATTGTGTTCAACTTATCTACATAATGCAAATTATTTAATTTTTCAAGTATAACATCAGTGTATCCTCAAGCATTTCAGTCTTGACTAGCAGTTCTGTATGGTGTACAGGATTGGCAGTGACACTTCAAACAAATTAACAATGCATCAATACCTTCAGCCTACTAAGAGAACCAATTATCTATATATTATCTACTTTGGATTGTTACCATATCCTTTTAGGCAGTAAATTGGCAGAGACATTAGAATATAGAATATAATTCCTTGTAGTATATATTCTAGGTCTTTGCACTCTAAGTTCTATTCCAGCTGAAGTTAGCTTTATCTTTTATCCTTTTCGGTTCAATACATAAGTACCAGTTCAGTGCTAGGGTTGATTTTCCTTTTATTTCTTGCTGTATTTTCTCTCTCTTTCTGGAAGAAATTGGATGGTTAGACCTGGAAGGGGATGGGTTCTTTCAGGTTTAGATGCTAGGTTTTGAAGATGTGCTGTATGTTATGATGGCATCCCTATCATTCCATGGAAAATTGAGAGCCCCAGGCAAGGAAAATAGTATAATATTTTAGATGAATGATATGTTATGAAAAAATAATTAATTGAATGCTATTCTCATGAATTTAGGATTTATAGCATGTCATAGTTTTTACATTGGCAAATTATATCACCTTCAATATATTTCTTGACATAATCCCACAGCTCTCATTTGTTAAAGTCTATATAATAAATTAATCATTTCATCATAATTATCTACTGTGACTGATATATAAAATGTATTCACTTCAAATGCATTATATATGGCTGATATGGAAATGTTACAACTGCCTTGTTTATAAAGGTTATAACTTTCTATAATACGTATCTTGGGAAGTCCTATTCTTTTAAAGACCAGAATAGAAAATGGAAATTAAATGTTCAGATAAATTTTAATATGGGTTTCAATAAATTTCTGTTTTTATAGAAAAGAGAACACACTTATATATATATATATATATATATATATATATATATATATATATATATATATATATATATATTATATATTATATATATTTAACGTCTATTTTCCATACTAGCATGGGTGAGACGAGTTTGTCCCATTAGAGGCAAGTTGGGTCAGATGACCATGTCTTGCTCATATAAGACTGTTTCTGGCTAGATTTCTATGGCTGGATGCCCTTCCTAATGCCAATCACATATACAGTGTGTGCTGGGTGCTTAACATCCATTCTTCCATGGTGGCAAGGTTGGATAAGTGTCACAGACCAAGTCAGTACTTAATCGGAGCTACTGTCCTCTCTGTGTCAGGTTTCACTTATAGACATTCAAGTTTTGCATGATTTCTACAGCTGGATACTCGTTTTTGCACCAATCACTTTGCAGTGTGTATTAGGTGTATTTTATCACTAAGTAAGTTGTCATGTTTTTGATACAATTGTAGAGGTTTTTTTAGCACTTTGGCATGGTTTCTATGGTCAAAGACTCTTCCTGAAGCCAACCTTTACTTGTTTTTCAGTAATTTACTGGTTTTCACACATCAAATTGAACTGTGGAGCATATTGTTAATGTGGGACATTAACAAACATTACCAGATAGACTTATAATCATCAGAAATTATGATAGGCAGATAGTTGTGAATACAAGCCTTTCTCTGGTGAAAAATGTACCATTCAACATAGACTAGTAATTAATGACTTTAAAGGAAGAGCTTTGAGACAAAAACCAATATGGTAAAGGTAGGTATGGAAACTGAAAGATCCTTCTGCTATACATAGATCCTGAGAGTTTTGAGGTGTCACTTTGACAAAGATGAGGAGGAGGAGGAAATAAAGAGCAACTGGGAGCTTCTATGAGTAAACCTGTTGTAAGACACATATAAAAACCTTTGCTGGTACAAAGTAACAGTTAGACAGAAAATAGAGCCATAAAAAGATTGGAAAAAGTGGGCAGCAAGGAAGAATATAAGTAGTTAGAAGAGAAGCAAAGCATGTGGTATACATAGCTCAGAAAGAAACTGAAAAAAGTGGCTTGACAACATTTTGTGATATGAAGATCTGTTTCTGGATTAAAAGCAGTGAGTCAGTGAAAATCAAGATGTTGGAAAAAAAGTGGTTTATTTATATTCACTATCACCAAATAGGAAGATGCTTGGTGGATGTCTATCAGGGCTTGGTTCTCAGTTCTCTCTTGTTTATTACAGTTCTCCATGCAGCTATAATAAACAATGATCTAGTTCTCACAGCTGAATCTCTCAAATATAGAAGCAAAGACTAGATTTAAGAGGCCACAAATTAAATCTTACAAAGACAAACATTTTAGTTAGCAGGAAAGAACATAATTGTGTACTGCCATTTGAGAAGTGGTTAGGCATAACTCTTTAGCATTTAAATCAGCCGTATCCGGTCAGAATTCTCTCACCTCTTTCTGTTCAAACCAGCCATAACTGACCACTCATACTGATGTTAATGTATTATTCTCAAAATATATAATATCAAAATCTCACAGATTAGATATTAAGTGAGATAATTATGTGAGATAAAGCATTTACCATGAAAATATGATAGTATATATAGAGTAATGTAAATTTTAAATGGTTAATACATAGAAAAAGTAGGAAATAGGAATTCCATATGGTGTACACAATGTAAACTATGGCTACAAAAGAGGTGTAGTAGGATCACAGGCAGGCTGACAAAGAAAAAAAAAAAGATTTGATATGTAGATAAAAGCACCAGTGAAATAAATTCTTTCAAATGTTCAGTAGGCCCTATAAAAATAGTCAATATTTAGATGACCCTTATTTAGATGACTTAATTAACAGTGAAGGTAGCTGCTACTGAAGCATAATAGCTTGTAAGAACAAGGCATAAAGAAGTTTAGGCAGCCATAACTGCTTCTGGCAACAAAGGTATTCTCTCTCCAAGTGATGAGAAAATATATAACACTTGTGTATGAAGTGCAATGTTGCATGGTTGTGAAATATGGGCACTAAATGTGAAATATATGCAAAAGTTAGAAAGAAAAGAGGCAAGTATACTAAGCTGGATATGTCGTGTTAGTGCGCATGAACATAGAAGTACAAATGAACTGGAAAAAAATTGTGTAAAAGAGAAATCTTATGTGCAAGAGAGGAGACTACATGTAATGCTTATGGCAAATGAGAGGTGAGTAAAGAACTAAATGATCAAAATGGAAGAAATCTGCAAAAGAGGACTATGAAAGACTTGGGAAAAAGTGGTCAAAGTAGATTTCTGGACTCTGAATCTCATGAAAGAGTTGCTGTATGACTGAGACAAGTGGTGAAACACTGTGCTGGAGTAGACATATCTAACCTATGCAAGCATGGAAGGATAGACATAAAAATAATGATGGGGATGAAGATTGATTTTAAAATAGAAAAGATATATTGAAATAAAGGAGTATTGAAAATTTTATTTTATTTGAATTTTCTCAACATCTTTTCTTGTGGAAAGTATTTCTGGGTGATTCTTAGATATTTAATCTTAATGACATCACCCAATTTCTGAACACCCACCATATTTCTCAGTTTTTAATTTTCAAAATTCTTTTTATTGAATTCTTTAAATAATTGAAAAATAAAAAGATGTTTTTTTTTTAGTTTATTTTCAAACTAGAAAATCATAGATTTGCCATTAATTTAAAAAAAAAAAATTTTTTTTTGTGTGAAGCTGATTGCACAAGCAATTTATTTTGATTTCAGGATTGTATTTTCAATACAGAAGTATGTATTATTTTAATTTTTTCTTTGTATAAATGTTGCTTTCATTCCATATAATTCTTGACATTTTATATTTGTATAACAGAAACATTTATTTCTTTGTTACTTTTCTTTTCAGTCTATTGGATGTGATCGACCAATTAATTACAAAAAGGAATCTGTCAAAGATGTTTTAGAAAAGGAATTTTCAGTTAGTATATGTTTTAATATATGTTTTAATCAATATATATTTTTATTAACAAATTCTATTTAATTTATATGTCTCTTTATGTCAAAATTTGTTACAATTACTCATGACATGTTAAATTATAAAATTATATACAGAAAAGAAGTAGTTAGAAATTTGATATGATTTACCAAGTATAGAACATGAACATACAAGGTGTAGTGGGACCATGGGCAAGCTAATGGAAAAGATAGACTTTGTATGCATCTGATGCACATAAGAATTAAGCAGTAAAAGCATCCCTGAAATAGATTCTTTCAAATCCCCAAAAGGCTCTCCAGAAGTAATTGATAGCTTTTGTGATCTAGAAGGTAGGGATTCAAAAGCATTGTAGGCAAAATAAGACCAGTTTGGAAAAGTTCAGGGAGCTGTTATCTCAGAATAAAGGCACATTGCATGATGCTTGAATATTTCCTGAAATGCTGCACTGTAGCAAGGCATGGTCCTTAAATACAGATGATATGTGAAAACTAGAAAGAATGCTCCTCTAAATATAGATAAATCACTAAGCACAAATGAGATCAGAGAAAAACTGGATATAAAAGGAATTAGATGTAGTGTACAAGAGAGACGCCTTCTGCTGGTATGAGAATATGATGCAAATGGAGGACTCAAAGTGGGGGGAATCTGAGTAAGAGGGAGACATAGGATGACATGTGATGAGGTGGTGGGAACTTTATGAAGATGATGACAAAATATTGCCATGACTAGCAGAGTACAGTGCGAGAGAAGATCCAGCTACTCATACATCATCATCATCATCATCATTTTACGTCCGCTTTTCCCTGCTTGCAAGGGTGGGACGGGTCTTATTCAGCACAGCATCTCTCCACTCGTCACGGTCCCTCGTCATCTCCACCGTGAGCTTCAATGATCTGAGGTCTGTTCTCACCACCTCTGCCCATGTTTTTCGTGGTCTACCTCTACCACGTCTTCCTTCAACTGGCATTTCCTGGCACTTCTTCACCCATCGGTCATCCTCCATGCGCATCACATGTCCATACCACCTCAGTCTCCTCTCCCGTACACTACATTCTATCCCTCTCAGACACAGTTTCTCTCTCAACACATTTATGCTGGGTCGTTCACGCACATTTACACTGCACATCCAACGGAGCATGCTTGCCTCATTTCTCTCCAGACGTCGCATATCCTCTGCGGTTGCTGCCCATGTCTCACTACCATGCAGCATCGCGCTCCTCACACAGGCATCATACAACCGGCCTTCTTCGTCAACAGAGGAAGCAGCTCCCTAAACTTCTTCCAACCCGTCCTTATTCTAGATACTATGGCCTCGGAACACCCTCCTCCCATGCTAATCTGATCTCCCAGGTACCGGAAGCTATCCACCACTTCTATAGCGCCCTCTCGCATTTGAAAAATGTGTCTATCAGTGCGACTTCTACTGTCTAATTTCCCTGTACATCTACTGCATACATATTTCTCCCTACCTGTTAGTTTGCCTGCTATCCCGCTACATCTCTTGTGTACCCAGGACCTGCATTGTGTGCATTTTATAGAATTTATGCCAGTTCCTTTTCTGCATATCGAACATGGCCATTTCCCTGACGGAATCAGGGTTTTGTCCTCTTTTCTACTCATCAACACTTTTGTCTTAGCTAGATTTACTCTCAGTCCTCTTGCTTCCAACTGCTGTTTCCATAGCCGGAATTTATTCTCTAGCTCCTCTACTGATTCTGCTATAAGAGCCAGATCGTCAGCATAGAGAAGTTCCCATGGACAGCCAGTCTTAAACTCCTCTGTTATGGCTTGGAGGACTATAATGAACAAGAGCGGGCTGAGGACCGAACCCTGATGTACTCCTACTTGTATCTGGAATTCCTCACTAAACTCCATTCCTACCCTGACTTTACTGAGAGTACCTCTGTACAAAGTTTGCACTGTCCTCACAAGCCATTCCTCAACACCTAGCTTCCTTAGGGACCACCAGATGACAGATCGGGGTACCCTATCAAAGGCCTTCTCTAGGTCAACAAAGGCTAAGTATAGTGGCTTATTCTTCTCTAAGAACCTCTCTTGCATTTGTCTCACCAAGAAGAGGGCATCTGTTGTACTCTTCCCAGGCACAAAACCAAACTGCATCTCATCTAGTTTGACCCTTTCTCTAATTAGTTGTGCTAAAATCCTTTCTGCCACTTTCATAACCTGATCTATCAGTTTTATACCCCTATAATTGCTCCTCTCCAAAGCATCCCCTTTACCTTTGTAGCAATTTATGAGAATACTGCTGCACCAGTCTTTGGGTATGACACCACCATATATAGCCTGATTGATGATGCGTGCAACCAGTTTAGTGCCTATGTCCCCTGATGCCTTCAGCATCTCAGCAACTATTCCCGATGGTCCGGCCGCCTTACCATTTTTCATTTCCCTAATCGCCTCTTGGACCCTATATTCGTCAATCTCAATAGCTGGTCCCTCTGCCGGATCTACCAAGAGTAATTTCTCTCTCTCCCATTCGTTCTCCACATTCATCAGTCTCTCATAATGACATTTCCAGGCCTCCTTTTTCTGGTCATTCGTGACACTAAGTACACCGGCATCATCCCGGACACATTTATCACCATACAATCATGGCAAAACAAATGTTAACATGGTGGTAGTAATGGAACCTGGGAAGTATAATATATTTATATTTTGGTTTCTTGCTCAAAATCCAAATGCTCCTTCCACCCTCTCATTTTTTTTTATCTCTCACACTTTCTCATACTTACTGTACTTTGCTGTCTATATAACTAGAGATGTTATTAAATTTGTTTGATCTTGTCATCTGTCTAACACACACACACTCCTGTTCATTGCACCATGCTACTCTTATCTACATATGGGGGATTGTATCAAATCTGTTTGTACCTAATACACTTTACCATCATCTTCTCTGTGTTGCCTGTCACCACTCCCTCTTCCTCCAGACTACTAGATATTGATACCCATCACTCTTTCTTGTATTTGCCCATCTTTATTACTATCTATCACCTGTTCTCTCTTACTAGCAAGTATGTAGCTGTCATCAATGTCTTACTTCCCTTAATCTCTACTATTACCACTTCCCATTCCTCCATTTCTTGTTGCTACTTTCTCTCTTTCACATTGCTCCCCACTGCACTGTCTTTCTTTAATTACTCCCATCACACTCTCACTTCCTTCTTCCATGAACCATAACTATTTTCTCATTTCTCTCTTTTCTAGTCACCTTCTTAGTTACCTTCAAATAAGTGCTTATGCCACAATACAATAAAATGAATTCAGCATACTGTAAATGGTTGGCAAATTAGTAAAGATAACATAATCTAAAGAACCCGTAACCCCATTGAGGACATAACAAGCTTTCTAGTACTGGTGCTATGATAAAATATACCCAGTACACTTAGTAATCTAGTTGGTGTTAGGAAGAATGTTCTCTTTTTAGGACAGCAGTAACTTCAAATATGAACTGACTCAGACCGTGACAACCCAGCCCATGTATGCCAACATGGAAAGTGGACATAAAATAACGATGATGGTGATGTTCATACATTTAATTAAAGATGTAAAAGTTTTGAAGTTGAGTTTTTCTTCAATTTCACTTTGATAGATAAAAAAAGGAACAAAAGAACAATCAGATGAAAGCTATCAGTGATTTACAGTATTTTTAGATACTGGCTTTAACATCCAAAGCAAAATAATCAATATTATTATCATCATCATTTTATGTCTATTTTCTAAGCTGGCCTGCATTGGATGGGTTGTCATGTTCAAGTCAGTTCTTATTCACATTTATTGCTTCTCTAGACTGGTCAGAAGACCATGTCTTGCTTGGTTTCTAAGGCTGAATGCTTTTCCTAACATCAACTACTTTACAGACTGTACAAGGTATATTCTATTGAGGCATCAACATTAGAGAGTTTGTCATGTCCTTGATAACACTAAAAAGTTTTCTCTATTCTATGTTATCTCTGTTCGTTTGGCAATCATGTTACAAAGTATACTGGGTGCATTTTATTATGGCACCAGCACTAAAGGTGTTGCCTTGTCCCCTGCCCAACTAAAGAGTGCAACTCCTCGATATTGTCTCCATTTGTTTATGGTAAATGCAACCAAGATGAATAGAAGAGAGGATGTCATTGTGATAGGTGAATAGAAGATAGAGTATAAGTGTGATTGGAGAGACGACAGAGTAATAGGAGCAAGAAGGTGGTAGGGAGAAGAGCAATGGAAGTAATAGACAGTTATATGCTGGTGAGAGAGGGTGGTAAAAGTAGACATAATGTTGGGTAGATTCAGAGTGGTGAAAGGAGGAGTAATGAAAAGAGGGAAGAATGGTGTGTATCCACAAGATTTGAGTAATTTCTGTCAATAAAAATTGTTAGGAGAAGGAATGATGTGAGAAGAGAGTGAAGGGTTAAAGGATAGCAATAAATATGAGTGATGGTAAAAAATAGTCAAGGATTGCAATAGAAATAGTTGAAGGTAAGAGAAATTGGTGAAGAATGACATGGAGGAGAGAAGATGTTGGCTCACAGTAAAGAAGGTATTGAGTACAATCAGGTCTGATATCATCCCTCATTACATATCATGATGGAAGAGAAGTAAAATGATGAAAGGTGATGGTGGAGGAAAACCTAAATGTAGATATATAATGCATCACATGCTTGCATGAGTGTATGTGTATGTGTGTGTGTGTGTGTGTGCGTGTGTGTGTGTGTGTGTGTGTGTGGAGGGGTTCTTCTCCAGCACTACATGTTACCAATTATCACAAACCTTTGTCATTTCCTTCATGAGGTTCAGCATTTTGAGATTGGTCATCATCACTTTATCCCCTGTCTTTCTAGGTATCCCTCTTCTACAGATTCCATCTAAGTTGAGTGCTCAACACTTTCTTTTTATACAATTGACATCCTCCATAGGTATCACATGCTTGTCCAAGCACAGTATTTCCTCTTGCACACATCTGATTTCTCATATAACCAGTTTTTCTATCAACTCATTTGTACTCTATTGTTCATGTACATTAACATTACACATACAGTGGAGTATGCCATGCACTTTGTACACAAGCATCATACAATCTATCCTTTACTCTGAGAAAGAAATTCTTTGTTAACAACAGGGGTGATAAATTAATAATAAAATAAATGCACTATTATGGAGATGGTGTGGAATAAAAAAAAAGGTGGAAATAAATTTAAACTATGATAATGATATACCGTATTATATACTTGAATGTAAGCCGAAGAATATGTGACCAAAAAATCAATGGTAAAATGAGAGGTTAGCATATATAAATCATCTAAACAATGTGTTGATTAGTTGCCTTGGTTTATAAACAGGGTTTGGATTTTCGCCTATTTTTCAGACATAAAATAGGAGTGGGGGTGACTTATATTGAATACATACAGCAATAGGGATGAGTGTTCCACTTGTTTGATCAATGGAACAGCCTCCTGAAATTAACATGCAAGTTGCTGATCATTCTACAGACAACTGTACCTTTCATGTGATTCTTATTGAGTACCACACTGTGAATGTGGTTGGCATTAGGAAGGGCATCCAGCTGTAAAATTCCCTTCCAAATTTACAGTCCTGTTGGAGCTAGGTACTGTATGGTCAATTCTGGTCAGACTTGTCTCTCGATGTGGATGACCCATCTAACCCATGCAAGCATGGAAAAATGGACGCTAAACTGTGATGTTGATGATGATTTAGAGGGATGCATTGTGAGAAGACTGGCACTTTGAATTACAAGTACAGTCTATCTGACAGGCTTCTAAACAGTTTTGGCCCACTCAGTGTCACCCATAAGGCTTGGGTTGACTCAAGGCTGTGGTAAATGCCATACTCTGAAAAGGTCACACAATGGAATTGAACCTGGAACCAGACTTCTTAACCATTCACCATGCTGTGTCTCCAATAATAGCATTGACACTGTATGATTAAGTGTTGGACAGTTAACCTAACATGTCATTAGATAAAATAATTGCAGCTATGTTGTATCCTGCAGGAAGGCATATAACTCTCCTTGCTTCAGTTTAATTTGACAAAGGTTCAATTTTATTTAGACTGCATGATATCCTGATATATGTTAATCTTAAGTAATAGAAGATGGTATCACGCAGGCTCAACTAACGTAGGATTTTAGTGAAAATGCAAAACAAAATTGGTAATGATGTTTATGATAATGATGATGATGATGTTTATGATAATGATGATGATGTATTTGATATTATTTGAAAGTATTTCTGCTTGAATTTTTAGAATGGTATTGACGTAATCTATGAATCTGTTGGAGGTGAAATGTTTGAGACTTGCCTTAACAGGTAAGACATTACTTCTGTTCACAGAAATCAATATTACTATTCACTGCAGACAAGATGTTTGTAGTACCAGAAATTAGCTGACATGAATAAACTTTGTTATTTTGTCTATAGCTGATTCTTCTTTCTTTCTTCACTCTATCTTCTCTTTTCCCTTTTCTTGCTATTTCTATTTTCTCTTTCTCTTTTCTTTACATTTCTTTCTTTTTCTCTTTCTCTCTCTATCATATTCAATAGTAAATATTCCCTAAGCATAATTTAGTACTATAAAGATAAAAAAAACACATATAAATGTGGAAGAATATAAAAAAAACTGTTTTATGCCATTAATGTAATGCTAAAGTACTCAAACAGAAATGTATATTACACTGGACTATGTATGTACAATACAATCTTGATCATGCATTGAATTTTAAGAAATTTCAATGACAATATGACAGAATATTAATTAGGAAAAAAGGAAGAGTAAAGAACCATAATTCATACATTCTCTAATTTTATAAAACTGTTTTTTTTTTGCCCTGATATATTTGGGGGTAAATATCCTTCTGAAAGTTGTTAAAAGATAATGAGAGTGATATGATTATTGTATATAGAATAATATATCTTTACACCCTCAAAAAGGGGTGATTTCCCAGAAATATATCAGGACTAATTAAATATTTCTATGGTAACATTTCACTATGTTTGCTACTGTTAATTTTTATATTCAATATACGATCTCCTTTGCTATGGCCATCTATAAAAACTGTTTTCTACATATTCTTCAATGCTTCAAGCAAAATACAGCACTCTTATAGTTCTAATTCAGTATTTTAGAAAAGAAACGTAATCATAGTTGTATCAATAATAATTGTTTCTACTTTTGGCACAAGGCCAGCAATTATCCCAGTGCATTACTGGTACTTTATTTTATCTGTAAGAATGAAAGGCAAAGTTAACTGTAAAAGGCCATAACTCTATGCAAAGCATGGCGTCAGACCCTCTACCAATACTGCCAATCCACCACCCATTGTTGTATCATTAATATTGATTTCTCACATTAGTATTAGGACCCACATGTTATTTTATCACATAATCAAGAGAAAGGGAAGTGTCCATGACCCTTTTCAGGTCTTCCAAGACTGGTGGGAGAGAAGAAGGAATCCTCAAACCTGGAACTGTTTTTTTATTGCTTGCAGCAGATTGGACTTTGCTAAAATCATGGATTAAATATATAACCCAAATAGATCACAAAGCCAGAACAGATACTGCAATGTTCTAATGATTCTGCTAGTACTTTATTTACTGAGGCTGGAAGGATGAAAAGCAAAGTTGAATTTGGTGGCATTTGAATTCA
>CAXHJY010000159.1:130000-167500 GCA_964016885.1 Eledone cirrhosa | reverse complement strand
GTTGTAGATTTCAGGATCAGTCCTTTTGATTTCAAGGTACAGCTTGATGTCATCTGCATATTTCAGTACCGTGGCATTCTTTAAGTTGACATCTATGTCATTAATATATGCCACAAGCAGTTTATGATGGTGTGTAGAGGATGGCAGGTTGTTCTGGTTTAGTTTCCCAGAGTTGTTGCAGTGTTTTCATTGCCAGTTATTGTGGGTAGAGCACACTCAGACCAGCTGGTATTTCTCTTCCACGTTTCACCAGCCTTAACAAACCTCCAGATCTGCCCATCATCACGCAGACTAAAACTTTCATGTTGTGCTGAGTTCCGATTCAAGGAAGCTACAGCACGTAGCTTTGGACGTACATTGGGTGGTAGGCCTGGGTGTGTTCGGAAGGTAATCCGATTTTCACGCCCAGCTTTAACAGAGCCCAGATGATATGAAATTGCCTCAGCGGGGTCCAAAAAAGACAGCCTGATGAGTCTGGGTTTTGGACCAGGTCGACCAAGGCGGAGAGCACCCTTTGGGGGAACACAGCCTAGGTCTTTGGCTGAGCTGGCAGCAAATGCCTGAAGATCAGCCTTGTCCTCTGGTACCCCAATGGCAATTACTTCATGGGTAGCAGATTCTGCAGTCTTCTCAGTGTGCCCAGATACAACAAGAGGTACAGGGAGATTCTTTAGCAAGGCATTCCGATAAGACCCCTCATTGTGGGGTCCTACCCGAATAGCAGAGTATAAATATTTAATATAGAAATGGCTTCTACAGGACTAGAACTGTTTCATTTGGAGGAAATCACCAGGAAAGCCCTGATCTGTGTGTGTGTGTGTGTGTCTGTGTGTGTGTGTGTGTGTGTGTGTGTGTGTGTGTGTGTGTGTGGGCAGCAAATTAGCAGAGCTGTTAGAATGTCAGATAGACTTTTATTCCTGTTACTTCCCTTCTTAAAGCAGAAATCATTTGTTGCAATTCTGCAAAATCTGTACTGGTCAATTGTTGTTGTTGTTGTTGTTGCTTTGCTGCTGTTGTTGTTGTTGCTGCTGCTGCTGCTGTTGTTATTGTTGTTGTTGTTGGTGTTGTTGTAATCATATAGTAAATATATTATAGTGTATAAAATAGCAAACTAGCATACACCTTCCTAATTTTGTGGTGCACCATAGTGATATATGTTACAATTTGAACATATAAACCTAGCAGAGTCCATCTCTCTATGTGTATATGTGTGTGTGTCATCATCATCATCATCACCGTTTTACGTCCGTTCTTCCACGCTAGCATGGGTTAGACGATATATATATATGTATATATATATAACTATCTATATCCAAAATTAAGATAAATTAAATGAATTTAATCTAAATCGAAATTGTGGGTGTCATGCCATAACGGCGTGCACCATATCACCTGGAAAATAACCTCAAAGATAGGTCCGAGCATTTTATAATAACTAGAAATTGATTAACATATATATATACATGAATAATCACAGGAGATAATTTTTACAAGCGTGTAATCATATTAAAAGGTATCTATTTTTGAAGTTGTAGTCAACTTTATTTATGTGTTACCCAACTAGCTATGCATGGTTACATGCTTGTAAAAAATATCTCCTGTGATTATTCATGTATATATATATATATATATATATATATATTTATAGAATAAGGAAAAGCAAAGTAGTTTCAGATGTTCAAGTCCTTTAATAATAATGCTGTGATATATATTTCAATGGCGAAAGTGGACACACTGTTCTGAGCGCCAGTCTCGCGACATCGTCAGACAGCTTGTTACATAATAAGGTTATGTTTCCGAGGCAATCCAAATTGAATCGACATGGGAACGGACGAAGTATGTGCTTTTGGGTTCTTCATCCGTTCCCTGTGAGTACCAATTCATCCCCACTGGTCTGTGCAGGTGCAGGTCCAGGGGGAAGTTGACCATTAGCTACCGCAGATTTAAACGAAATTCGCTTAGTCAGTTCCCTCTCTCAGCCAGACAATGACCCATTCAAGCCGGCACCATAGTTTACTACTACCCATCCCATCTGTGGCAGTCAGCCGAAAGCCAGTGGGGATGGGAGAGTGTTAGTATTTACATTCTCTATACTACCTCTCACTAATAACTGACCATCAACCCCTAAGAGTATATATTTTTAATTCTATGTATCATAGTTTCATATTGGAAGTTATATGTGAAATTAGAACTAAAAATTACAATTTAAAATCGAAAATCCTAAATCAAGTATCAGAAATTATAAATTAAAAAATTAACAAATAGAAATTAAACAATTAGAGATTTTTCAAGTGAGAATCCGGATTGAGGTGAGTAAAAAAAAAATATAGATTGAAGTGAGTAAATAATATGCAGAGAGATGTTTAAGTAAGAAGTTCTGAAAGGGGTCCTAAGGTTAGTTACACTATCTACATACTGAACGATGGTGCCGTACAGTAGAACTGAGGGTAAATTACAGTATTACGGGTAGTAGTCAATTGGGTACATAGTCGTAATTTCCATCACATGGAACAAAACCAACAAAGACATGTATAAAGTACACAAAAGAAAAGAACCAATGAATGAATGAATGAATGAGTGAATGAATGAATGCAAAAACACAGAGTACATATATGCAAAATGATCCATATTATTGAATTGCATCAATGTTTACCCTAAGTATATATATATATATATATATATATATATATATATATATATATATATATATATATATATGTATATATATGTATATACATATGTGTGTTTATCCCGGGTTCAATCGGGGGTAACCACAATAAGTAAGGTACTCAATACATAGCAGAGTATAAATATTTAATATAGAAATGGCTTCTACAGGACTAGAACTGTTTCATTTGGAGGAAATCACCAGGAAAGCCCTGATCTGTGTGTGTGTGTGTGTGTCTGTGTGTGTGTGTGTGTGTGTGTGTGTGGGCAGCAAATTAGCAGAGCTGTTAGAATGTCAGATAGACTGCTTTGTGGTATTTGCTTTAGCTCTCTGCACTCTGAGTTCAAATCTTGCTGAGGTCAGCTTTGCCTTTTATCCTTTCAAGGTTAATAAATAAAAGTACCAGCCTAGCACTGGGGTCAATTCTTCCTCTATATCTCTTTCTCTCTCTCTATCCTACTCTGGAAAAAAATCAGCCATGCTCAAACCTGGAGAGCAGATGGACTCTGCTAGATTTAAGAATGCCCCAAAATGTCACTATTGCACTCGTATGACTCCATCAGGCATGACAGGCCCATACATAAATATATGTATGTATATGTGGAGGCACATGGCTTAGTTGTTAGAGCATTGGCCTTGCAATCGAAAGGTTGTGAGTTCAATTCTCAGACCAGGTGATGTGTTGTTTCCTTGAGCAAGACACTTTATTTCACATTGCTCCAGTTTACTCAGCTGTAGAAATGAGATGATAGGGACTGAGGTCCCTATCATTCCACTGCAAAGTGGTCGTGGAGGTGCCACGGCAAAAAAGCACCCAGTACTCACTGTAAATGAGGTTGGTGTTAGGAAGGGCATCCAGCTGTAGAAATCAAGCCAGAATCAGTTCCCGTCCCACCCTTGCAAGCAGGGAAAAAGTGGACGTAAAATGAAATGATGATGATGATGATGATGTGTATATATACACTCATACATACACGATACATTTTGTCTTTCAAAACATCTTTCTTTGGTTTAAAGCAGCAGTTCTTCTTTTCCTTTTTCTGATCCCAGCCCACCTTTCTAACTCCATCTCATCTATAAGTGCTGAGCTTTATTGATGTTTTCTTGACATATCTTTGCATATGTATGAATGTATATATGTGTGTGTGTGTGTGTGTGTGTGCAGTTGACAGTATATATATATATATATATATATATATATATATATATATATATATATATATATATATATGGAATACATTTATCAGAATATATGAATATTTTCATATTCATATTTAGATGAATATGTGTATGTGTGCATATACACTTATGGCTATGTATATGAGTGCATTCACATGCCATTGCATGTGGTTACATGCATTGCATGTGTATATTGTTTGCTATGAGATCATGAGCATCTATATGATTGTGTACATGTACCTGAGAACATGCAGCCTAGCAGCTTAGTTTCTGCTATTTGTCTGTATGTGTGGCATCATATATGCATGCACCTGTGTATGACAGATTACTCTTTACTAATGTAGTATGCATGGCACCATGTGTGTGTGTATGTGCTTGTGTATGGACATACATTGGCTGGCAAGCTGATTTCAATTATTTGCATGTATGTACATGTACAGACATGAATGAGACCCTCTTTCAACTGTCAAACAAAAAATCCCCAACTCCCTCCCTACTTTATACTGATCAATAATCCCCACCTTTCCTTCTCATTTTAATCCTCCTCTTCCTTCTTGTTCTTATTCTCTCCCCTCTTGCAACCCTACTCTCTCAAATTGTCTTCCTTTCACCTTCCAATCACTCTTCTCCTATATATTTACAGTAACTAATTTCTTTTACCCTTTCCAATACTTTACTATTCTCACACTCCCATGGATTGAGAGCAGTGAAGAATATTCCTCTTCTAAAGAACTCCATTTGAAATATTGGAACCTCTTCTGCCAACAACATACAAACTTGAAGAGGCACACCACCACAACTTTCGCTGGATACTGGTCCAATATATACATACTTATATATAAAATATGTAGTTTAGAAAGCCACAACAATGCAGATGGGAAATCTCGAGGTAGGAAGTGAGTGAGAAATAGGAGAAAAGGGAAAATTGAGAGAAACGAAAATGAAAACAAAACAAAGGTAGAAGGGTTACCGTAGTGGAGATTTAATCCCAATATTTCGGGCTTACGCCCATCAACGTTTTGTTTTCATTCTCTCAATTTTCACTTTTCTCCTATTTCTCACTCACTTCCTACCTCGAGATTTCCCATCTGCATTGTTGTGGCTTTCTAAACTACATATTTTACACATTTCACAATGCTTCAAGCAAACTTTAACACCCTCTTATCATACTTATATATATATATACATGATAAATGTACCCAATACACTTTAAAGTGTTTGGTGACAGGACGGACATCCAGATGAAAAAAACCTGCCAAACAAAGAGTCAGAAAGACTCTTAAGCTGTATCAAAGACACAACAACCTGACTGGTGAAAGTGTCACAATAAAATTCACTTGGTAGTGTGTGGGATTGTATGTAAGCAATTTGCTGGCTGCAAGCTTATCTGAGTATTTGGTAGGATGCAGAAATGTAAGCCAGATGGTAGCTCCCAGTCCATCATGAGGTTTGTACGTCCTCTTTGAGTACAAACCCAGTCTGCCTATGACCTATTCAACCCTTCAACCTTTACCAACAAGGAAAGCAGTTAAATGATGCTGCTGATGATTGATGATATATATAAATATAAATATATATAAATATAAATATATATATATATATATATATATAGAGAGAGAGAGAGAGAGAGAGAGAAATGTAAAATCCCCACTCTATATCTCCCCATGTATCGAGTACTCACATGATTAGTAGTCTCCTCAGTCACAGCACAGCAGACTCTGTCTCTCTATGTATATGTATGTAAAAGGTAAACAGAAATAACAACATAATCAGTACAGTATATGGAAAGAATATATTAGGTTAACGCTTGATATAGCAGGAAGAGGGTCTTAACGTTTCGGACGCTAGTCCTTCATCAGAAGAAAGAATGAGAAATAAGATAGATTGAGGGGATGGGTGGGTTGGAATTGCAAAAAATGTCTTTAGATAAAAATAACAGGTCCATTCATGTTGACATCTCTTGCAAAACTGTTGGTGCTGGCGTTTTGTGTATGATTTATTTTTTAGAAAAGTGGATCATGGAGCGTATCTACCTGAAATGGAAAAAAAAACCTTTTGTAAAAAGAGCTATACTTGTGCACGTGCATAAGCATGTGTGTGTGTGTGTTATTATACGTCTGTACGAAGCTAAGAGGAAATGTGTGTGTATATGTAAGTAAAAGAGTGTGTGTGCATGTAAGTACGAAGGTATGAGCAAAAGTATGTTAATATAAGGGTGTGTATGTGTGTATATACAGAGCGGTTAAGGGAAAAGTGGAGTGAGCATATATAGTCGGCATGTATTAGTTGTAAGAGAAGATGTTAATGATCAAGAGAGAGCGATAGGAATCTAGGGGTGAATATCATCATCATCATCATCATCATCACCGTTTTATTTCCATTCTTCCACGCTAGCTGGGTTAGATGAGTTGTCTTGTTGTGGGCAATGCCAGGTCAGGTGACCATGTCTTGCTCATATAGAACAGATTTCAGCTTGATTTCTATAGCTGGATGCCCTTCCTAACACCAGAATGACCTGCTTGTGAAATTAACATGCAAGCAGTTGAGCATTCCACTGAGATTTGTATTCTTAATGTAATTCTCAGGAAGATTCAGTGTGACACAAGTCTGTCTCTTTCAATTACAGGTACAACACATTTTTGACAGCTAGGTGAACTGGAGCAATGTGAAATAAAGTGTCTTGCTCAAGCACATTTTTCACCACTGGGAATCAAACTTTTGGCCTTGCAGTCATAAACCAAACACTCTAACCACTAAGCAATTTATTTTCTCAATATGTGTGTTGATTGCTACTTGTCAGAAAAGTGCCAACTCTTCCTTGAACATTGCACAGTCATGTGCATGCTGGTGTCTTTTCAGCCCAGCTTCTGTTCTGCAAGCACGTTCACAGATGTGACACTTGAACTGTCTGTCTTCTGGCATCACATACATATAAATTATATATATGAAAGTTGAAAGAGCCTTCTGCCAGTGACAAATTCAGATGCTTAGGATAGTTAGGAAGAACAAACATTCGATATAGAGGAGCATTGAGATAAAAGGAGGGAAGCAGAAGATGAAAAATTTAAGCACATTTTGCTATGTGAAGACCCGTGGCATGAGGTGTTTATAATTGCGAGGCAGTGTGTCAGGGAAAATTGTGATGTCTTTGGAGATAAGTGTGTCCAAGATGATAAAGGTGCATTTGCCCTCCTGGATGCTGAAAAGAAACTAGCATGGAAGACCCATTATGAATGATTACTGGGAGCAAGATAGTCTACTCCAAGTAAAACCCAACAGAAGGGAGCCGTACAAGTTAACAGCTGCATAATAAGTAAGGCAATTAAGGATGTGAAGATGAGGAAAGCAGCTGGTCCATCAGAGATATTTGCTGAGATGCTGAAAGAATCTGGGATGGTGGGTCATGCCTTAATCACTTGTATTGTAAAACAAGTAATACTAAATGGTGTCATACTGAGTGATTGGCATAGCAACATCATTGTCAACTGCTACAAAGGTAAAGGAGATGCACTAGACAGAGAAGACTATAGAGGCATCAAGTTCTTGGACCAGGTCATGAAGGTAACAGAAAGAGTTATAGCACAGCTGATTAGGGTTAACCTAAATGAGATGCAGTTCAGATTTGTGCCAGGTAAAGATACCACTGATGCCCTCTTCTAAAGCAACTACAGCAGAAGCACTTAGCTAAAATGTAAGCCCCTCTTACATTTATTGATCTGGAGAAAGCTTTCCACAGAGTCCCCTGTGTCATAATCTAGTGGGCTCTAAGAAAACTTGTAGTAGATGAGTTGCTTGTGAAGACTGTACAAGCTATGTATAGAGGAGCAGTCAGCAAAATTAGGATTAACAATGACTATAGTGAAGAATTTAGTGTGCATGTAGGTGTCCACCAAGGCTGATTTTGAAAGTAATCACAAATTTCGAGGAATTGAGGAAAATAACTAACTTTCTCATTATTAAGTTGTTGTTTTGAACATAACATAATATAACTTAACAAAGGTTCTTACATAAAATCATGATGGAAAGTTTTTATAAATAGCTTTGTAACATAGAACCAGAGTCAGTTTGGGGCTGCCTGGTATTAAAAGGGTTAGAAATATATATTTAATTAATTTGAGAATTTGTCTTATTAATCCATTAGTGTAACAATCAGACCAACAACAGCAAGCATTTTAACCTTTTAGCATTTAAACCGGCCATATCTGGCCAAAATTCTTTCACCTCTTTCTGTTCAAACTGGCCACTCATAATGACGTTAAGTATATAAATAACATCAAAATCTCATAGATTCGATATTATGTGAGATAATTATGTAAGATAAAGTCTTTACTACAAAAATACAATAGTATATATAGAGTAATGTACATGCTAAACGGTTAAGATCATTTCCCCTGTTAAAGCAGGGGTTATCTTTGTAAGCCTCATAATAGCCTTCATACTCATCTTGGTATTTGTTTGAGGCAATATTTTACAGACAGATGCCTTTCTTGGTGCCAACTCTTTTACTTACTTACAATATGTAGGGATATATTTATCTATTCTAAACTGGATACACATAAATCTAGTGTCGAAAAACTTTATTAAGAGCAATAGTTTAAGTAAAGCTTTAACAAACTTAAAAAATACAAATGCAAGTTATATGGACAAGTGCATTTCTATACATTCATATAAGAACAAGACGAATCCACCAAAGCATTTAAAACATTTCCATTAACTAAAACTGAAGTGGCAGAATGCCTGCATGTCCCATAGGAAAAACAGCTTTTACTTCACTTGAAGTTTTTGATAGATAAGATAGAGGATATGTATATAGAAATATACTTTTTATGAAGACTTATATACTTTATCAAAATGTTCTTTCTTTTGGCAAGTAGCAATTTATGCTGGGCCATACTTTCTATTGTGGTAAATTTTACCACAAAAGAGTAATCTGTTTTACTTTGTAAGAAGTTATTATTTTTAGAAGGAATGGTTCTCCGTCGGTTTCGACAATGAGTATCCTAGTTGTTCAATCAGTGGAACAGCTTGCTCATGAAATTAACATGTAAGTAACTGAGCATTCTTCTGACATGTTACCCTTAATGAAATTCTCACTGAGAGTCAACATGGCACAGCAAGGCTGGCTCTTTTGATTGTATGTACAATCTATCCAACAGGCTGGTAAACAGTTTCTGCCTATCCAATTTCATTCATAAGGCATTGGTTGACCTGAGGCTATGGTAAATGACAGGATGCCATGCAATGGGATCAAACTTGGGACCTAATGATTGCAGACCTGCCATCCTCTAAAAACCCAAACGGAGTACCATGAAAAAAAAGTGCACTAGAATAGGGGGAAATGAGGCAAAATGGGGAGATTTTACATAATTGTTTCTACTTTTGGCACAAGGCCAGCAATTACCCAGTACATTACTGGTACTTTATTTTATCGACCCCCGTAAGGATGAAAGGTAAAGTTAACCTCGGCGGGATTTGAACTCAGAATGGCAAGGGCCGTAACTTCATGCATCAAAGTTTGGCGTCTGACCCTCTACCGATACTGCCAATCCACCGGGAGATTTTACATAATGAAAGCTATTCCCATTTTCAAAAGAGAAGACATTTCTCACCCACCCCAAAGTGGGTAGGAGATCTCCCCGTTGGATGTGGAGAGTTGACAGGCCTGTGATTGCAATGCAAACTTCTTAACCATGTTGTTTCTACACCATTGTATTAACTTTAGAAATGACAACAGTGATATATAATTATGATGTGTATGCTGCAGCATTTTTCTATGTTAGATTCTTCTTCTTCTTTTCATGCCACATCATGTCTGATGATTGGAAAATATGCAATGAACAGTTATGACATATGTATGTATGTAAGTATGTGTGTGTGCGTGTGTGTGTGCGTGTGCACGTTATTATCATTCGTTAACATATTTTTTCACACACAAAGCTTTGTTAGCAAAGTATTATAACAAATGCTTTTCCAGAGACCACCAAATGAAGGTGAGGTTGGCTTGACCCCTAAGCTAGATTCACAGCATATGAAATATTAAGAGAAATTGTTATTGTTTAGTCCCAGATCAGCTTTTATTAAGAAGTCTTATGATGAAAAGTGTGCTAACTTTAATCTTCCTATCTATTGATATATCATAGACTATATTGTCCTTTGTATGTTGCAGCATTTTCCTGAGCTAGATTCATAGGGATATTTTTATAAAAAGTAAAATATTTCTGCTGAAACACTGCCTCAAATTTTATTCTTCAATAGTGTAACTCAGAATGGTTTCCACCCCGTCTTAGTGATGTGAGAGTCACTACTCAGTGTGCTTTTTTCTTCTACACCACATTTCTTATTTCTGCTCTGTCCAAAATGTAGACTTATTTTCTCATTTCATTTTATGATCGTTTTTCTTAATTAAAAAGGCAATGACTACCTTTAGCATTTAAACCAGCTGTATCCAGCCAAAATTCTCTCACCTCTTTCTGTTCAAATCGGCCATAACTGGCCACTCATACTGATATTAAGGTATTGTTCTCAAAATAAGTATCAAAATATCATAGGTTCTTCGATATTATGTAAGATCATTATGTGAGATAAAGACTTTACCACAAAAATACTATAGTATATATAGAGTAATGTAAATGCTAACAGGTTAAGATTGTATAGAAATGATGTGCTTGTTGTTTGATGCACAGTATATAAAGTATTAACAGAAATTAAGTTATTGTTTAGCCCCCAGGTCAGCTTTCATTGAGAACATTTACAATGAAAGACGTTCCAACTTTGACCATCCCATCTATTGGTATGTCATGGATTACATTGTTCAATGTGTTTACCTTTATTTAAGATGTTGGGGCATGGTTTCAGAGAGATTTGATTGCTGTTGCTATCAAGTTGAACAATTGCATAGAGACTCCCTATTTCATTTGTTACTGTTATTGTTGCTGTTAATAGAGTAGAAATATAACCAAAGTAATTCCAACTGTGATTACTCACTCCTTTTCCTTTTGGTTTAAGTAAAAAACTACATTGACTAATATGCTTTTTCTCAGTTACATATTGTAGGGTGTGACTAAGTACATTGAGTGACTGCATAAAAGCTTTCTCATTGGTGAGAGAAAAATTAAGTAGAATTGCTTTAAAAATTAAACTTTGTTTTCCATTATCTATAATTTTTTTCCTTCCAATATATTTTATATTTCTGCAGCAATACTTGCATGTTCATTTGTACTAATTACAAAATTCAAGAATTTAAATTTTTATATGTCTACATTTGAAGCTGCATTGGCTCTTCATTTAGATGATATAGTTATACTTCTTTTTTAATATTTTCCATAGATCATAAATCATTCATGACTCTATAATGAAATAATTAATAATTCTTTTCAATGTTGAAACTAGTTATTTGTCATAGAAAGTAATAAAATTTCATATTAGTATGCTTTTGAAATCTAGCAGAAAACATTTAGTTTTCCTTTTTAAATGTTTGAGGTGATTAATTTTTAATATTTGTAAACGAAGTTGAAATATTGTATGAAGTATTCTTAAATTAAACATGATGATTAGGAATGGAAACCTTCCAGGAAGTATGTTGTGGAGTTTTAATAAATTTTACTATCTGGAGAAAAGATCTGAAAGTGTTATTTATAATGTAATTAAATATTTATATATTCAACAACAGAGAATGTCATCTATATACAGTTTTCATAATGTGTTGATTTACTAATCAGAAGAAATCCTCTTCATTGTTGTTAGTAAATACTGCAATAAAATTCTGTTGAACATTGCTTTTGTTTGTATAGTGTTGGTTATCTACATGATGAATGCACCCAGAAGACTCCATAAAGTGCTTGGTCGTAGGAAGGGCATCCCAGCCATAGAAAACCTGCCTAACAAAGGGCCAGGATCACATGACATCTTCCACAGTGTTGGTGCCATGATAAAATGCACTTGATAGTATGCAAGATCATATGTAAGCAAGTTACAAGCTGCCAGGTTGTCTGAACACTGAGTAGAGTGCAGGAATGCATGTAAGTGAGATGCAAGCTCCCAGCCCATCCATGGTGTCAGTACCTTTGCTTCAGTACCAACCTGATCTGCTGATGATCCATCCATAGAAAGTGAACTTTAAACATTGATTATGATGATGATGACAATATATCCAGTTTAAAATAAGCACATCATATTTCTGCATGTTACAAGAAACGACTAAAATAGGGAAATAACCTTAACCCTTTAGCATTTACATTATTCTATATATACGCCGAGGTTAACCTTGCCTTTCATCCTTACGGGGTCGATAAAATAAAGTACCAGTAATGCACTGGGATAATTGCTGGCCTTGTGCCAAAAGTAGAAACAATTATTCTATATATACTATTGTATTTTTGTGGTAAAGGCTTTATCTTATATAATTATCTCACATAATATCGAATCTATGAGATTTTGATGTTATTTATTTTGAGAACAATACCTTAACATCAGTATGAGTGCCCATTTACAGATGGTTTGAAGAGAAAGAAGTGAGAGAACGCTGACCGGATATGGCCAGTTTAAATGTTGAAAGGTTAAAACACTTGTTTTTGTATTGCTTTTGAAATATTATATAATAAAGTTTGATTCAAGAAATCTCTAAATTGTAGCTTAGCAGTAAAAGGAAGACTAATCATAATTGGATTCATTACACAGTATCATTCTGAGAAACCATTGGAAGTAAAACCTGATCTTCCACGGAAGGTAAGTGCTATTTCAGTAATGTTGGTATTCTTTCAATTTGCTTTTGTTTATTATTTTTATGTAATAGCTGTTTATACTGTTTATTAGTTTTGTTTACCCACTTTGTTACTATATTTCTAACGAAAGACACTGTCTTTTTTTTCCAAATCATTTTGAAAACAATTAAGAATTTGGAGTACCTTTCTCATTATTAAAGTCAATGTTTGGGACATAACTTAACAATGGTTCTAACATAAAATTATGATGTAAGGTTTTTAAAGCAACATAAATACTTTAACCCTTTAGCATTTAAACTGGCCATATCCAGCCAGAATTCTCTCACCTCTTTCTGTTCAAACTGGCTGCTCATACTTATGTTAAGGTATTGTTCTCCAAATAAATAATATCAGAATCTCATACATTCGATATTATGTGAGATATTTATGAGAAATAAAGGGTTTACCTTGAAAATACAATAGCAAATATGGAGTAATGTAAATGCTAAAGGGTTAAAATAAACTGCTTAGTATTGTAGAACCATGTGTGATATGAAAGGGGTTAATTGTTGTCTGATAGTAGGCTTGATTGAAATATGAAACCTTTATGATCATTGCCAAAAATGTTGAACTATAAACCCAGTTTTTACTAAATAATATGTTTTGAAATATTTTAAATTCCTAAGTAAATATGTTTTCATACACAATTAATTGATATCTTATTGTTATGGTATGGTGATATTTAATAACATTCTATTTATTATTGAATAATATCTATTATATATGTATTGTGTTCTAATCCAATGCAGCAAATACATATCAAAATTGACACACTCCACACAAGCACATTTATTTCTATATACCTACTACTACTACTACTACTACTACCACCACCACCACCACCACCACTACTACCACCACCACCAATACTACTCTACTACTACTACTACTACCACCACCACCGCTACCACTACCACTACCACCACCACTACCACCACTACTACTACTACTACTACTACTACTACTACTACTACTACTACTACTACCACCAGCACCACAACCACCACCACCACCACCACCAATACTACTACTACTACTACTACTACTACTACTACTACTACTACTACTACTCCTCCTCCTCACAGGGGAATAAGAGTAATTGCAAAATTCTGCTTCCTAGGTCAACAATGTTTGACAAAATTGTGAGATACCAGGCAAAATCATAAAAAGCAAACTAGTTTTCTATACAAAGCTTATTAAAAACACCTTCAAAGGTAGCTAACACCTGCATATCAGCTCCTTCAATCATCAATATAAGGAAAATAGCACATTATATTCTTGGCAAAAAATAGGTGACAGATAAGAATATACAGAGATTGCATTATCAGTTTTAGCTCTATTTGTTCTCTTCAGAAATTTATAAAAAGATCAGCAACATTTCTAACAGGAAAATAGCACATATATATATATATATCTAGTCCATATTGTAAGAGGCAATAAAAAGAGAGGTGACATCAGGAAGGACTGGTATATGGCCATAAATCACTACTTAAAAAGGTCACATTTTGCTCATGTTGGCATGGAAAAGGCAGACGTATAAATGGTGATGATGATGTTAATGAGGATGATGAATTCTCCTCTATTTCTACACTTGCAAAAATTTGAGTTAATCTTCACATGCCCACACTTTTAAATACCTCCTTGTACATTTGAAATTATACAGCTGAGTCATTGCTGATGTCACAATTCAAGTGGCCCCATGCTAAACCATCATTTCAAGCTTGCCTTCACATAGACTAAGGAGAGTTGGCATCCACTTAAATTAGTAATCATATGCTGGTGTGATTGCATGTATTCACTTATTAACACTTTTGCAGTTTTGACAATATCTTACTTCTACTAAAGATCCTAAATGAGAGTGAAATGTCTGGAGTTATCTCTATAGAGACCATATTAGCAGATTCATTAGAGTGGAGGATAGAATACTTTGCAGTATTTGTTCTGCAACTTAAGTTCAAATCCTACTGAAATCAATCTTACATTTCAGCCATTATGGGTTGATAAGGTAGAATTCTAGTGTGGTGGGTTGAGGGAATTGTTAGAACATCAGACAAGATGCCTTACAGTATTTGTTTAGGCTCTTAAATCCCACTGTGGCCTACTTGGAGGGTAGACTTAAACCATCACCTAGTTTAACACCACATCTGACTCTTGGGTTCCTTTAGCAGCATCCACTCTATTGCAAGTACTCAGGCCAGATCTCTCTGGTTTGAGGATACCTTTCTCCTTCCTTCCCTCCAGCTTCAGAGGCCCTGAAAAAGGTCATGAACACTGACCTTTCCTCTTTAACTAAACTAAAATAAACAAAACAACAATTAATACTTACTAATGAACAAATACTATTTCCCAACTAATATTGTTATTTTCGCCAGATATTTTATCTTATTTTAGCTTTTATAATTTTCAAAACATTGAAAATGCTTTCATTCATTTAACTAAATATATATACATTCCACCCTATATACTTCTTTGCATTTGTGTATTAAGTACTTTAATATTTTAGTAAATATATCACATCCTATGTTACAATCTCCCCATTCACATTCCCTCTCTATATATATATATATATGCATTTTATTTTTTTAAAGCCCTCCTTTCCCCCCCTCTATATTTATCTTCCCATCCTAGTCTTCCCTCCCATTCACATCCCTGATTCCTCCTTCCTCACTCAACCCATGTCAACAGGGAAAGCTGAGTGTGCCCTACAACGTACTTCAAGAAGTCACTCTAGGGTAACCTTTGTCTTTTACTCACTTTCTTCCTCACTTGGTAAGCAACATATATCTTGTACCCCCCCCCCCACACACTCTCACATTCCCTATTTCTATCACTGCCTTTCCATCCCAACCAAGAATGACAGAAAAAGCACTCTAGTGTTGATAAGTGGTCATGCTGGTACTACAATAAAATGCACCTAGTCTACTCTGTAAAGTGATAGTGCTAGTGCTAATACAAAAAGCACCCTGAAAACCCTGTCAGATGACAAAACACACCTGGTTCATGTTGTGAAGTGATAGGCATTAGAAAGGGCTAGAATAGAATAATTGTTTTTTTCTTTTGGCACAAGGCCAGCAATTACACCAGTGTATTACTGGTACTTTATTTTATCGACCCCGTAAGGAGGAAAAGCAAAGTTAACCTCGGCGGGATATTAATCCAGAACGTAAAGGGCCGTAACTCTGTGCTGCAAAGCATGGTGTCTGACCCTCTACTGATACTGCCAATCCACCGCCTTAGAATGGTATAATATGGATGAAACATTGTTATCTGACTTGCTTAGACTCAGAACATGACAACCCATCTAACCCATGCAAGAATGAAAAATAGATATTAAACAGTAATATTTGTGATGATGATGATGATAATGATTATATATTATTATTATTGGTGGATTTATTATTGGCCATTCTGAGTTCAAATCCCGCCGAGGTTAACTTTGCCTTTCATCCTAACGGGGTCGATAAAATAAAGTACCAGTAATGCACTGGGTAATTGCTGGCCTTGTGCCAAAAGTAGAAACAATTATTATTGGTGGATTGGCAGTATCGGCAGAGCATTGTGGCCTATAGTTGCGTCCCTTTATGTTCTGAATTCAAATCCTACCAAGATTAGCTTGGCCTTTCATTCTTATGGTGTAGATAAAATAAAGTACCAGTAACACACAGGGCTTGATTTAATCGACTTTCCTCTCCCTAAAATTGTTAGCCCTATGCCTAATTCAGAAACAATTTTTATTATTATTATTATTATTATTATTATTATTATTAGGGCGGTGGATTGGCAGTGTCGGTAGAGGGTCGGACGCCATGTTTTGCAGCACAGTTACGTCCCTTTACGGACTGAGTTCAAATCCCGCCGAGGTTAACTTTGCCTTTCATCCTTACGGGGGTCGATAAAATAAAGTACCAGTAATACACTGGGATAATTGCTGGCCTTGTGCCCAAAGTAGAAACAATTATTATTATTATTATTATTATTATCATTATTATTATTATTATTAGGGCGGTGGATTGGCAATATCAGTAGTGTCGGACTCCATGCTTTGCAGCATAGAGTTACAGCCCTTTCATTCTGAGTTCAAATCCCACTGAGGTTATCTTTGCCTTTCATCCTTATGGGGTCAATAAAATAAAGTACCAGTCACGTACTGGGGTCGATTTAATCGACCCCCTCCCCAATTTACTGGCCTTGTGCCTATACTAGAAATCATTATTATTATTATCAAAACTTATATTTTTACTGTTTTGCATCTGTCATAGGATGTCAGTAAATGTTTCTGGCAATGTAATGATTTGACTCCTATTAATTGACTCAGAATTACAATTTCTATTATATACAACACTACTTTAGAAGTGACAATAATTTAATGTTGTACCTACAAATATAATTACAGATGATTTGATCAATCCTTAACTTTAACTCTTTAGCATTTAAACCAGATGTATCTGGCCAGAATCCTCTCACCTCTTTCTGTTCAAACCACCTGTAACCAGCTGCTCATACTGATGTTAAGGTGTTGTTCTCAAAATACATAATATCAACATCTCATAGATTCAATATTATGTGAAATAATTATGTGAAGTAAAGCCTTTACAGTGAAAATATAATGGTAAATATAGAGTAATGTAAATGCTAAAGGGTTAAAGTAGAATGAAGACAATTTGATAGTTTTGTAGAAAGTTTGAATTGTTTTAATTAGAATATTTAGAAGTTCATTTTAGGTATTAATCATCATGATCATCACTTTTGTGCCCACTTTTCCATGCTGGATGGAATGTTTTGAGACAATATTTTACAGTCAGATGCCTTTCTTCATTCCGACCCTTTTGGTCACCTCTTATGATAAGTGGTAAGGGTGTTGGTCTTATGATCATAATGTCATTGGGTTGGATTCCTGGGCTGGATTGTGTGTTGTGTTCTTGAGCAAAACATTTCATTTCACGTTGCTCCAGTATACTCAGCTGGAAATTTGTACCAGAAATAGCTGGGTATTTAACCCTGCAAGGAACTGGCACCCTGTCCAAGGAGAAGTCTCGTAATCTCAGTCGCTTCATGCCATGAAACCGGAATAAGCACTGGCCTAATAAGCCTTCTGGCTTAAAACAGACTTTAGACTTATGATAAGCAGTGTGTCTATTCTAAAATCAAGATATACACATGGTAATATTTATATAAATAACATTGTATATGTGTGTCTAATACTTTTGTAATATGTGTGTTATGTCAGAAAAGTGACTTCTCGGAAAACTTTTTATTGCTAGAAGAAGGATCTCAATTTCTAAAAGAAATGAGTAGCAGAACATTGTTATTTCTTATCAAAGAAAAGTTTGTTTATTGCAATCTGTCAGTTCATTGGTATAATAGTGGAAGTTTAGCATCATTAAAGATTTTCACTGTTGTCAGGTAAGCTGCTTTGCTGCTACTAACATTTTCTAGGTATCTTGGAAAAAGCATATCTGTGTTTAACTTTGATTACATGGTTGTTACTGGCAATATTACCCAGCTGTAAAGGTAGATTAATTCCATTACAAAGATACAACATGATTGGCCGAAATATGATTCCAGGGACAGTTGTTTTACATGTGCAACTTGACATCATACAAAGAAGACCTGGTCAATTGGAATTATAATTCATTACAAATGCACAGTGTTCCTTGTAAAATGATGCCTTAGTTTCTTCTTGAAATCAATGTACCCTTAGGAGCTTTGTGTTCAATTCTTAGACACAGTATAATCTGCTTTCCAGATATGCATGGATAGGATTTGACACAGTATAATCTGTTTTCCAGATATGCATGGATAGGATTTGTTCTTATTAGAAGAAATAACCACTCAACCATTAAATAAGGTTGTTTGGAAGTTAAGCAACATAGTTATATGCAACCAGCCTCCTGTGACTGATTGTATTAATCATTATTCGAAAGAATAATGGTTAGTTATTGAAATATTTAATGATTTCATTACCATATTTCTAATGAAATATACTAGACTTGAATTAATTAATGAAGAATTTCGAGCGATTTTCTAAAATTATTAATTATTTCATTAATAAGATAGCATTTGTAACATAACTTAACAAAACTTCTTATATAAAATTATGTGGGAAGATTTTATTTTGAATAGGAACCTTTTAACCCTTTAGCATTTAAACTGGCCATATCTGGTCAGAATTCTCTTATCTCTTTAACTGGCTTTAATCAGCCACCCATACTGATGTTAAAGTATTGTTCTCAAAATAAATAATATCAAAATCTCATAGATTCAATATTATGTGAGATAATTATGTGAGGTAAAGCCTTTATCATTAAAATTCAAAAGTAAATATAGAGTAATGTAAATGCTAGGTGGTTTTGTTTCATAGAAGCAGTTTTAGGTGGGTTGATATCAAAAGGTCATGGCTTTCTTAAAGTTTAAGTTTGAAATAAAGTTCATCCTTAACAGCAATTGGGATTTGAGAGTAGAATCTTTTCCTTCATAATACGTTGCAAACAATGTTGTAATGTTTGTTGGTTCTGTATGATTTTCTTTTCTTGTTGCTTTATTCAAGAATTTGAAAAGGATAAAAAAAAAAAAGCATTTATTAGATTGAGAAATTTAACATTCCTGATACCACATTGTCCTCAAACTGCCTATATGATACATATGTTTTAAAGTGTTCATATTTAAATTTAAACTTCCCATTATAATTTTATGTCAAGTTATGCTACAAACACCAGCTTACATACGTTTTAAAGTATTCATATTTAAATTTAAAACTTTCATTATAATTTTATGTCAAGTTATGCTTCAAACACCAGCTTAAAGAAAAAGTTAGCTAATAAAAGGGTTAACTGAAAATTTATCTTTAATTGAAATGGAATATCCTGCTTTGTTCATATTTACCGCTTGTCACAGAGAATATTTCATGATGAAGGGGGCACTAGGAATATGATTTTTGATTCCATGAGCCAAACTAGAGAGCTTATATAATGTTATTTGACCTGCCAGAAATAGCTGCCAAATCTTCAAATCAAACCCTAATATCTTTAAAAGGGAAGGACCTACTGGATAATGTACTGTTAGATACACTAGATTGCCTTTGATTATTGTTCTGTCTGATCAGAGTTAACCCAGTGTTAAACAACAACTGACAAAACTGTTGTATGATCAGCTGCTATTTGTTGGGAGACCAATGTTTTGGCACTATCCTATTGTGAGAAACAACATCAAGTGATATGTTTACCATTACATGGACAACTAGGTCCCTTAGATGATATTGTTGTTTTTATTTAACTCAGGTAATCCCTGGTGGAGCAAATCTTTATATAAAAGGTGTTTCAGTCATGACTATTCTATATTTTTTATATACTAGGGACTACATTATCCAAAATATTTTGTCTTTTTTTTAAAGATGTAGTTTGATTAAGATTTGGCTGCGATTTGGCAATCTACTATGTAAAGGTTCCTTTGTTTGGCTCTAACCTACTTATAAACTCTTGCTGTGATTTTTATGTATGATTTTTATCATTATATATATGGAATATCTAACTAAATTTTAAAGAAAAACAAATATTAATACTGCATTGGTTTTTATTTTGTAGTTGTTAACAAAATCTGCAAGTATAAGAGGCTTTTTCCTACCACACTATTCTGCACTTATTCCTGAATACATAAATAAGTTGATCACTCTTTTGGTGAAGAAGGAAATAAAAAGCAATGTGTTTCCTACTACTTTCACTGGGCTTGAAATGATCCCGGATGCTGTTGAGGTAACTATTCCTTGCTATTTGTCAAGCAAATTTAATCTTATTTTCCAAATTTACAGTCTCAATTTTGAAACTTATTCCTTATGAAAAAGATTTCATTTGAGAATTACTGCTCTAAGTTTCCTAATCTCAGAAATATATCTTCTGCAATATATGAAACATTTAGAATCCTTTCATCAATGTTTCTTCCTTGATGAAGGAATGTTCTGAAGGTCTAATGATAAAATAGTAAACATATTATAGTCAGTGACTTTGTGAGTAATATCATTTGCATTTTTTCAATATTGGTTCCTTTCATCTTTTATCAATTCCCGAGTTACTAAATCTCAATTATAGTTGAAAATAATGTCTGACAATAATGTCTGAGCATAATGTCTGACAAAATCAATGATTATGAATAATAGCCTTTCATCTCTGAAGTGTAACATTAACTTCATAATGCCTACTGATATTTCTACATTAGTACAAAACCTCAGATTTACGCAGGAGGAGATAAGTGAAGGAGTTCCATCTGAAATTTTGGTACTCGACAGCAGTAACAAAGAATTAAAATACAGAACTGATTGATGTAAGATGGTAATTATGGAATGCTGATGAAAGAATTTGATACTAAAACAGGATATCTTAGAAAAGAAGTCATACAGTCTCAACATTTGATACATACAGCTGATATATCCTATTTTTTCACCATTAAATTCCTTTCTTTTTATTTGAGAACATTTGTGATTTGCTAGGTTTTCCTTTAGTCATGTGAAAAACAATACTAAACAAAGCTTCTATTTAGGTCACAGAGATGTATTACCAAATCAGATAAGCTTGTAGCTATTGTGTATACATTTTAAACATTACTTTGTTATTGAAGCTATATTATAACAAAGAGACAGTATTGGTTTTATTTGTGATTTGCAAAATATTTATCAACAAAATTTCAATACTGTATATGCATTACTATTTCTGAATTCTTTTCTATTTTATTAATCAATCTTAAAAAACAAACAAAAACCTACTGATATATGATTATTTCATTGCATATTTGGAAAACTAATGATTTTTATATAATCTATTCTAATGTTTCTTTACAATTTCAGTGTATGTACAATCAAGGTGGCCATGGTAAACTGATAGTGGAGCTCAATGCTGAAAAGTAATTTTAAATCATATCTATGTTCTCTGTCTGTGTGTGTGCATGCATAAACATAGAGTAGAAAAACGAATTATGTATTATTCATTTATAAATATATAGTTTCAAGGCATACAATCAAATATATTTTTGAATAAAAATGTTAATGTAAAATGAAATTCCATTTTTGAGCTGATAATCTACAATAGTGAAATATATAAATAGCAAGAAGTAACATATTTGCTGCTGATCAGTGTACAATTGTAATATCTGTAATATATTTTCTTGACATCCATTAAAACGTGTTTAGCATTCTTTGTGTCTTAAAATATTTACTATAAACCCTTGTATCTAGTCTGTGTTCTATCCCAGGAAATGATTATTAACCAAACCATTAAACTTATTTCCTTTACATCAAAGAAAATAGTTTCCTATATTAGCTGATCAGATCTGATAACATACTTGGCATAATACCAATGGAAAGAAAAAGCAACAACAAAACAAAACAAAAACAAAAACACAAAATCTCTAGACCATCGAAGAAACAAAAGTCTGAGTCAGCAAAAAAAAAAAAATTATAATATTCATAAAATTGATTTTATTCAATTCAATGAAAATTATTGGCAAAATATCCTTAACTAAATCTAACCATTGTCACTAGTAACTGCCCAACTTGTATTTCTGTTCAGACATTTTGTAGACCTTTTACAAATTTCTGGCTGTAATATCAGACAGGATTCTACACATTCGTAGCTAGAATAGTAAGATATAGCATGAAAATATTTGGTAGGAATATCAGGATGCATTCTACAAAATAGTAGAGCTTTGTTCTAAAATACATTTGCAGTTATAACCCATAATGAGATCATACAAATGTGTCAATAAAGGATCATGATTTTTACCTAGTGGGGTCTCATTCACCTTTGGTACAGTAAAAACAACTCAGGCTATAATGGTTAGACTGTTTAGACATCAGTTAATATCTAGAAGGAATTTGTGTAGATTTGGTATGAGTTTTTAGATTCATACACTCTCATTGGTAGTTATATATACAAACTTTTTTAGAGTTAATAATTTCATATACTTAATGATGAGTTAAGACAGCAAATTAACAGAGTTGTTAGGGCATCAAATTAAAAATACCTCGGTGTTTTTTTCAAGCTCTGAGTTCAAATCCTGCTGAGGTCAACTTTTCCTTTCATCCCTTTGAGGTCGGTAAATAAGGTACCAGTCAAGTACTGGAGTCAATGTTTTTCTTTCCTTCTCTGGAAGAAATCGGCTATGTTTTAACCTTGAGAGGGTTAGGCTCCAGTGGCTTTTAAATGCCCTTACTACTTCATCAGGAGTTAAGGGCCCTCTCTAAGAGAAGTTTAGAATTTATGACAAGTAATTGAAAGTTTTGGATTGAGCATAGAAGGGATCAAGGAATACCCTGGAAAATAATTTGTGTAAAATTTTATTCCATTTAGAGAAGAAAAGATTTGTGAAAGTTAGAGGCAGTTTCTTGTTTCTTGATGAGAATCTAGAAAGTAGATGTTATAGAGCATAGTGTACTGTAATAGAAGAGCTGACAAACAAAAGGTAATAGAAGACATTCTCTCCTCAGGTATACATATGTGTGACAGAGGTGCAGTATTTCAGTTGATAGTTTGAGCTTATTTGAGAGTAGTTTCAATGATCAATTTGATGCAACTCTGTGTAAAAAAATAGCGCATTTTCTAGGTTCTAAAGAAGATATCTGGATTTTTACTTCATAGCCAGTTAAGTTGGAATTGGTGTTTGATGAGAGAAAGAATACTTGAGTGAAAACCAGCTGGGAAAGTAGACGGTGTCAGTAACAGTTGTAATGTTTAAACTAGGTAACAACTGTTTGAATATATTGGAGGTGAATTACAATTTGAATTTTATCAAATTATTTATGAAAAAAAATATAATGGGGAGTCCTTGGATGGAATGGAACTGATGTTATCATTGATATAACATAGCTCACAGTTATGTTACTAAACTGGACAAACATTTGAGAACTGATATAGATTAGCCCTTTCATTACCATATTTCTAATGAGATACTCTGTATTTGAATTATTGAAATAATTTGTAGGGATTTAATAAAATTATTATTTCTTTTTTGATATTAAGATTGTATTTGTAAAACAACTCAACAAAAGGTTCAAATTGTGTTGGAAGATTTAAATTTAAATAGGAGCCCTCAAAAATGAATAGTTTCATTTCACAGAACCAAAGCCAATTCTGAGTGGGTTGGTATCAAAAGGGTTAACAATTGTAGCTCAACTTTGTCTGGATAGCTAATCCATTAACCTGATATTAGAACTTACCAAAGAAAGAAAAACAGCTTACAGTGAGGATGAGTTAAGCTAGTCAGAGGAGAATTGGAAAATTGTAATGCTGAGTTCAAGCATATAGGCAGTGTAAAATGTTTTATGTCTGAGAAGAATGATTTTACACCCATGAAAGCTTCAGGTGGGCAGGACAAGGAGTTAAAAAGGGCAGTGTTAGTTTTCTTCATGTGAGAGGTAACAATGACAACTGACTTAACCCTTTAGAATTTATATTACTCTATATGTACTATTATATTTTTGTGGTAAAGGCTTTACCTCACATAATCATCTCACATAATATTGAATCTATGAGATTTTGTTATTATTTGTTTTGAGAACAGTACCTTAACATCAGTATGTGCGGCCAATTACAGCTAGTTTGAGCAGAAAGTGGCAAGAGAATTCTGGTCAGTTATGGCCGGTTTAAATGCTAAAGGGTTAAGTCTGTTAAGCTAGGTGGAAAAGAAAGGCGGAGACAATAGAATAACTGGGAACGTCTTAGTTAATAGTGTTTTTATTTTATTTATTGTAGATCCTAGTTTAGACAGTGACACCACCTGGTGTAACATGGAATTCTATAAATCTATTCTCACCAGGTGGCTGATGAGGGCTATAGACCTGTCCTATTTGTTTGTTTTCACTTACTCTTGTACAAAAACATTTGGTTCTATATTTAACAAAGTGGTTGATTTAAGAAACATTGAGAAAATTTGAAATTTGAAAAGTGTGCACCCCAAAGCATATGACCACAATAATAGTCATTCACTATGGTGAATAGTGGAGAAAGCTGGGCAAATAATGGACAGAAGCACCTGTAAGGAATCTCTTGGAGGCCAGGCGAGTGCATTCACCATCCCTAATGAGCCGCTGGCTACCAATTCCATCTTTTTAGAAGATTTTAAGCATGAAGCTTGAAGTGTAGTGAAATCAACGGGAAAATTGATAATAGTCAACTACTATAAATTGATAATAGTCAATTACTATAAATTGATAATAGTCAATTACTATAAATTGATAATAGTCAACTACTATAAATTGATAATAGTCAATTACTATAAATTGATAATAGTCAATTACTATAAATTGATAATAGTCAATTACTATAAATTGATAATAGTCAATTACTATAAATTGATAATAGTCAACTACTATAAATTGATAATAGTCAATTACTATAAATTGATAATAGTCAATTACTATAAATTGATAATAGTCAATTACTATAAATTGATAATAGTCAATTACTATAAATTGATAATAGTCAATTACTATAAATTGATAATAGTCAATTACTATAAATTGATAATAGTCAACTACTATAAATTGATAATAGTCAATTACTATAAATTGATAATAGTCAATTACTATAAATTGATAATAGTCAATTACTATAAATTGATAATAGTCAACTACTATAAATTGATAATAGTCAATTACTATAAATTGATAATAGTCAATTACTATAAATTGATAATAGTCAATTACTATAAATTGATAATAGTCAACTACTATAAATTGATAATAGTCAATTACTATAAATTGATAATAGTCAATTACTATAAATTGATAATAGTCAATTACTATAAATTGATAATAGTCAACTACTATAAATTGATAATAGTCAATTACTATAAATTGATAATAGTCAATTACTATAAATTGATAATAGTCAATTACTATAAATTGATAATAGTCAACTACTATAAATTGATAATAGTCAATTACTATAAATTGATAATAGTCAATTACTATAAATTGATAATAGTCAATTACTATAAATTGATAATAGTCAACTACTATAAATTGATAATAGTCAATTACTATAAATTGATAATAGTCAATTACTATAAATTGATAATAGTCAACTACTATAAATTGATAATAGTCAATTACTATAAATTGATAATAGTCAACTACTATAAATTGATAATAGTCAATTACTATAAATTGATAATAGTCAATTACTATAAATTGATAATAGTCAATTACTATAAATTGATAATAGTCAATTACTATAAATTGATAATAGTCAATTACTATAAATTGATAATAGTCAATTACTATAAATTGATAATAGTCAACTACTATAAATTGATAATAGTCAATTACTATAAATAATATCTGATAAAATTAAGTAAAGTACTCCTAGAGAAGGAAAAAAATGTGGATAGATGTGCATGTGAGGAATCTAACTCTGCATCTCTCATCTCTTTAGCACAGTGGTTAATATATTGACCTGGCATCCAAGAGATGTGGAGTTCTAATAGCATAAAGGAAGGACTCATTGCAATTCTTAATGCCACATTTTTTTTATTGCTCCTAGTTATTTCCAATATTTTGTTGTGGGTTGCCTCAGGGCAATCTGGTTTCTACATGTTATAAGAACGATTCTATTTTAACACTACAGTTTTTAGTAATTTTACTATTCTTTTAAATAGAAATAGAAGCTGTCGCCATATTGGATGAATGTTGACATCAATACTCATCCTTTTCCATTTTTTAGAGGGACCTAAACTCCACTATCAGGTTAAAATTTCTTTAGTAAAAAAATATGGCGAAAGCTTCTATTTCTATTTCAAACTTTGCTCACTGTTTCAAACCAAACTTACTATTCTTTTTTAAGAATTAAAGTATTAAAAAAAAGATAGAATATTATCTTCAATAATAGTTTCAAATTCATTAAAACTATTTTCAATTTAACTTGATCCTCTGTTCTTATCTAATATGCCTGAATTAGCTATAAGGTATTGACATAAATGAATTATGAAATATACTATTCATATTAGAGCGTATCTGCAGCACAGTGCATTACACACCAGAATGTTATAAATGGTTTGGAATAGAAATTAATTTCTATCAAGAGAGATAACATTGCAAGAGAAGCCAAATATATATTCGTTAAGAACAATTCTGGTACATTTATTGCTACATTTCAACCTGGTCAACACCAGGTATTCAGGAATATCTATCTATCTATCTATCTATCTATCTATCTATCTATCTATCTATCTATCTATCTATCTATCTATCTATCTATCTATCTATCTATAATAAAATTATAATAATGAAAATTATTGTGTACAGTGCTCAGGTACACTACAACTCATCAAAGGTGCTGTATAGTACATAGAATAATGTACAAATGCCAGGAAAGTGAACAATGTATGAATCATGATATACACACAGACACACACACGTGTACATATGTATGGAGGAGGAATATCATGTGTAGTGTTGCGAATTTCGGGAAGCATGGACATTTTGAAGGATGCAGTGTCCCGACAGCTAACAGCTGATGCAGATAGTTTGTTCCATGCTTCAGTAACTCTGAGCATAAAAATATGTTTCTAAAACGTCATGGGAACTGTATATATATATATATGACGCTCATCAAGATCCCAGATGTACATATCAATCTATCTATATATATATATCCAATCTAGCTGTCGTCTGTTCGATAGCGTAGACGTAATTCAATTTGCGCAGAAGTTTTGTTCCAATTTATTGCGGAAATTTTGTAAGTTTAATTTTAATTTTGATACTATTGTGTAGCTTGACCCCCCGTCTGAACTGTCAGGCGGTGGGTCAGCTCATTTTCGCCCCTTCCAGGGGTGAAAAACCTGTTTAAAAAAAATTTTGTCGCATAAAATTTCAATCGTCTGGGAGAAATGTTAAATGAAGCTAACGAAAATAGTGGTGGGGGGACAGCGGTAAGAGTTGTAAGCTCGCACGCTTTAGTCCCCCCTTCCTTCCCAACTAACGTCATAGAGAAGGAAAGGAAAAATAAAATAAAAACAGACGAATGTGCGGAGAAAAATGTCGACGAAAACACAAATCTGGAGATTGATTCCAACAACAAAAAAAATTTGAAAGAATTGCATGACAATATTAATACCACAAACAAAGAAACAACAAACACAAAAATAACATTTGAAAACAACAACATCATAACAGAAAGCAAAACAGACGACAAAGTCAACACCAATAACATCTCATTTGCACAAACAACAAAAAAATCTTTAACGTACATACCTGAAAATATTTCAGATGTGGCACAAAGAATAAAAAACGCCAAACAATTCATAACTCAAGGGGAAAATGGAGCCTTGTCGGTAAAAATGCCCCAAGAACTCACCAAAGATATTGAAAGTCGGACGGTCGTTTTCCGCACCATCAGCAACATCTCAAAAAAGCCGCAACAACCAACACAAGTAGAAATTAAAGCGGTACTTAGAGAAGTATTTAATGAAGCCACTTTCATAAGAAGAGACAGGCTGTATGGAAGCCTGGCCATTATTATGAAGAACGAATCGGCGGCGAAAAAATATGCTTTGTCGCCGATTCGTTCGACAAATTTTACCTTTTATCCATCTTATATGGGTAAAAGAACTCAGCGCATATGGCTGGATGCGATGATGCCAGATATGGACTACTGCTGGCTCAGAGCTGGCTTCATCGATCCAGCGAATGAAAACGTGTTTTCCATTGGGAAAACCACAGGCAATGCGTTCAGTGGAACAGGTATAGAACTTGTAGTGCAAATGAAGCCTGAACGTATTGCCCAAATACCCGACAGAATCCTATTAGAAGGCCATGTGTATATAAACATTAGCGTGGCGGGGAGAAGGCCGTCCTGTCATATCTGTGCAGGCAGAAGTCACCTGAAGGCTGCTTGTCCCCAACTCAACAAGAAGAAAACCCTGCTACCAACACCAGCTCCACCACCACCACCACAACAGATAAACAAACAACAAAACTCAGTCCCACCCAACCCGTCCCTCAGTAAAACTACACCACCACCACAGCACAAACAGACACAACACATTACCCAAAAACAAAACACAGTCCCACCCAACCCCTCACTCAATAAAACAACACAACCACCGCAGCCACAACACACAATACAGTCTAACATAGTGACATCCATCTCCCCCACAAAGAAAACTAACACGGAAACACTACCAGCAAACATACCTCTTCCCTCCAACACTGAAGATAACCCAACGAATTCGGAGGAAGAAACGGAGTCCTTCAGACAGATTAAAAGGAAAAAAAGAAAACATGTGCAAAACACACAAGGCCAAACAGCCCCTACCCAAATGTCAACACAATCCAACAAAATACAAAACACCCCTCCAGCAACAAACAAAACCAAACCTACCTCTCCCCTCTTCGAAACACTCACACCATCCGAAAAAAAAACATTACACTATACTTACATCAACAGAAACAATAATAAATTAAATGAACTCATAAACAATAACCCTTTGGTACAAACCGAAGGGGTAAACTTTGTTTTTTCAGAAAACAACCCACAATTAAAATTAATAAAGGTCCCAATGAACCTCTACCAAAAACTAAAAAAGGATTTTAAGGAGTACGTAGGACCACCCTCTGTCAAACCCATAAACCGCGTCCTCCTAAAAAGCTTTCCCCCTCCCTTCCCCTCCCCAACACAACTCCAAAAACCCCAACCCCACCACACAGTGACGACCCCACACTACCACAAGACACCCCTTCACCCAACACCCCCGACCCCATGGAAGTCGTACGACCCGAACCCCGGGAAGCAGAAAGGTAGGTCTCTACACTCTCCTTTGGCTTTGCCGCCTACATGGATGTGTTAAGAGTAGGATGTTTGAATGCACGTGGCCTGGGCTCAACTTGGAAGCAAGCAAAGCTTCTAAATGACCTCAGGTCACGTGGTATAAATGTAATGGTTATCTGTGAGACTCGGATCATCGTCGTGCGGCAGCTAGCCCCTACCTTCGATGACTTTGAGGTGCACGCATCTCTCTGTCAACCTGGAGGTGGGGGTGGGGTTGTCGTACTGCTGAAAAAACACCTGGGTCTCGCCGTACAGGTTGTTCACTCGGACCCGGAAGGTCGTTTGTTGGTGCTAGACGTTGGCAGTAGTGGAGGTGCGGCCTTGAGACTGGTCGCCGTCTACTCGCCTTTCGGAGCTGAACGACCCGACTTCTTCCAGCGTCTGGAGACTTTTCTGGGAACGTCGCGTTCCTTGCTTCTAGCGGGGGACTGGAATGACATCCTAGATGCACGTTGGGACTCTGCAGGAGCATGTCCTAATAGAGGGGGGTATAACAGCCTCAAGGGGTTACTAGACCGTTTTAACTTGGTCGATAGATATGGACTAGATTTTCCAACTGTGCCAATCTGATCTTGGACGAACCACAGTGGTCAATCTAGATCGTACTTAGATAGATTCTTAGTTAGAAGTAAGGATAGGGACATATTAAGCTGTCCAGAAATGCTCACGGTTGGCTATACAGATCACAAATTAGTGACCTGCGTAGTCAACCTCGAGAGAACACATAGACAGGGTCTGGAAACTTAATTTGTCTTTACCGGCAAAAGAGGCTTACAGAGACCGGATTAGCAGATTAGTTAAAGAGAGGTTGACGGGTGCAATCGTCAACAACCGATGGTGGGCATCTCTCAAAAGAGAGATTAGAACAGAATCAATAAGTTATAGCAAGATGTTAGCTGCCGATAGGAATAGGAACGAGAAAGAATTAACAGGTAAATTAGAAGAGGCAATCAAGAGCGAAGATGTGGCCAGAGTGCTGGCATCGAGGACGGCCTTGAGCCAGTTTTTCGATGCAAAGCACGAAGGCTGCGTCATTCGAAGTAAAATACGTGCTCTAGGTAATGAGGGGGCCAAAGCCGTTGGCTGGGCCCGCGTGACAGAAGCTAAGAGTGGAAATCGATCCACCATCCGGTTTTTGCAAGACGAGGATGGACAGGTGATCCTTTCAAAGGCACTTTGCCCGATTGTTCGGGGGAGGCGAGGGTCCGGTCGGGGACGTGGATTTCGGTCCATACCTCGACGGTCTGCCGCGTCTCTCGAGCGAAAAGGCAGAGTCCTGCGAGGGACCAATCTCGGCTGATGAGATCGGCGATGCGCTGAGCCAATGAAGCAGACGCAAATCTCCAGGTCTCGATGGTATATCTTACGAACTTTATTTAGCAATGCCGGTCTTCTTCTCCGAACTCCTCGAAACAGTCTACTGCAATTGGCAGCAGAACGGGAGAATTCCTTGTTCTGTAGCCAAGGGCGTAGTCTCGCTGGGGAGGAAGGACGAGAACAAGGGGGATAGTATAAATAATTTTCGGCCCATAACCCTGCTAAACACAGAGTTAAAGATTTTGGCCAAGGTGTTAGCAAAGAGGTTGGCGCTTGTCGTGGCTAGCCTGGTGGGAGATGCGCAGACATGTGCTATCCCATCCAGGTCCATTCACGACAACCTCCACCTCATGCGATACATCATAGAGAGGGTTGGCAACAAACCCGGCTTCGGGGGGGGGGGGGGCCCTGATCAACTTGGATCAGTCTAAGGCGTTCGATAGGGTCGACCATGGTTACCTGGATGCGGTGCTAGCGGCGGCTGGGTTCGGTCCTGTTTTCAGAGGCTGGATCACTGCCTTACATAGGAACCACATCTGTTCTAGGATCAAGGTGAACGGCTACCTTTCGAAGCCGTTCGAAATCACACGATCCATTCGACAGGGGTGCCCTCTCTCCTCCCTTCTGTACGTATTGACTCTCGAGCCTTTACTGAGGAAGTTGGAGTTGTTGCAGGGTATCCCCCTGGAACCAGGATTGAGCAAAGCTGTGTCGGCCTACGCCGATGACGTAACAGTAATGGTATCAACCGACTCGGAGATCGAGGCGATCGGTACCTTACTGGAGGAATACGAAAGGTTGTCAGGAGCGAAACTGAACCGGGAAAAATCCATCGGGCTGCAACTCGGAACGTGGAGAGGCAGACCGATGCCTCCCGACGGTGTCGTCGGACACTGGACGGAGGGCCCGGTGAAGTTGCTTGGGGTCTGGTTTGGACCGGACCTCCAGGTGGAAAAGAACTGGGGCGAGGTTACGAACAAGGTGTTTGCACTGACCCAGAAATGGGCCAAGTGTAAGCTGTCCCTGAAAGGTCGGGCGGAGGTAGCGAACATTTACATAGCGTCCGTCACCTACTACCGCCTGACTGTCGTGCCTTGCCCTAAGGAAACACTCACCACCATGGAACGCATGCTCTTTCAATTTCTTTGGAAGAAGCGCCCTCCTATGGTGAGAAGATCCATCTGCTGCCAACAACCTTCGAAAGGAGGGCTGGGGATGCCGTGGTTGATGATGCGTAGGCACGCATTAAGGCTACGGCACCTACAGGTATTCCTCACTGGTCAACCGGTGTGGGCTCCGTTCGTGAGACGAGCCTTTCCGAGACTCGTCTCGCTCACCGAGCTGCAGTCCTGGGTCAAGCAAAGATCCGGAAAACTGGGTGACTAGCACACTGAGTGTGCCCAGGCGCTCAGGGCTCTCTGGCAAGCGGACCCGGCCATCGGTGGAGAATCCACCTCGTCATTCTATAGAGGGCTGGTGGCTAGCAGGGGCGATGACACCCTTGGAGAGTCGCTGGACATGGAAGGGGACGAACTGGCCAGCCTGTTCGGTAGGAATTTCGGCCCGGGACCAATGGACAACTTCCAGAAGTCACTGGCCTGGCAGTGCTACCGGGGGGGCTCTACCCGTTTGAGAAAGGCTCTACAGACACGGGCGCCCGGGCAGGGATCCCTCGAAAAAGATTTGCCCTAGATGCGTGCGTCACGAAGAAACCGTTGCGCACGCATTGGTGCACTGTCCGGGCGTGGCTGATCTGTGGGGCTACGCCGAACGACTGCTGTCGCGGGTGGCGCCGATTCGATTGACCGGCGAATCCGTGATAACAATCAAGCCGCCTCCCCTCTTCACAAAGGAAGCAAAGGCGGTTTTTCTGTGCGTAATAGCCATGTTGAAAGAGCTTGTTTGGTGGACACGATTGAAAGGTCTGAGGTCAGGCAACTTCCTCTCTGGCCATAGTCTGGTCTACTTCTTCCGATATCACTTCGGAAGAAGGATAAGAATGGAGAGAGAGGTGCTTGGCCACAGGCAGTTTTATGAAAGGTGGATGATAGTGGCGAGAATGGCTCGTGTAAATGGGCCTTCTCTGTATACCATCCTGTAGGTAAAGAAGTGAAGGAGAAGGGAGCACCTTCTCCATGTGCTCCCCGGGCAAAGGATTGCACACTTTTTCGGGGGTGTGTGCAACCCCCATCACGTCCCCTCCCTTTTGAGGTTGTTTTTGATTATTTTCATTTTATACCCTTTTTACTCGGTTTTATGCAAATTCCCCCTTTGTATTTGTCCCTTCTTTTTATACCTTTATGGTAAATAAAGAAATATATCTATATATATATATATATATATATATATATATATATATATATATAGAGAGAGAGAGAGAGAGAGATACATATATATATATATATAAAGAGGTAGGAAAATAATTGGTCTCCATGCTAATATCTAATGACACACGTTCTTCAAATATTGTTTGTTCTACCTCTTTAACTTATAATATATATATGTTTGTGTGTGTATATATATATATATATATATATATAGAATGGAAAACGAAAAATCAGTGATGCATCGGAACTCAATTTATTGTGTGTTACAATCTGGCAGGTTCCTTGGACACATCTATTGATTTCGGATCATATCCTCTTTCAAAGAGGATATGATCCAAAATCATTAGATGTGTCCGAGGAACCTGCGAGTCTAGAGTCAGGTAGATCCACCCACAGATCGCACCTTGAGCTGCTCGCCGGGGAAACAATTGTAACACACAATAAATTGAGTTCCGATGCATCACTGATTTTTTGTTTTCCATTCTATAATACTCTGCTCCGTAGGAGCATAGAGGGCTCAACCGGCATACCGCCCATGGAAGCATTAGCTACCATTAGACATTTATATATATAGTAATAATATATATATATATATATATATATATATATATATATATATATATATATATATATATATATATATATATATATATAGTTTTAATATAGATGAGATTCTACAGGACTAGAACTGTTTCATTCTTTAGAAATCATCAGGAATCATCAGGATTCCTGATGATTCCTGATGATTTCTAAAGAATGAAACAGTTCTAGTCCTGTAGAATCTCATCTATATTAAAACTTTTATACTCTTTTATACTCTGCAATGTATTGAGTACCTTACTTACTGTGGTTACCTCCGATTCAACCCGGAATAACGTATATATATATATATATATATATATATATATATATATATATATATATATATATGTATATGTATGTATGTATGTATGTATGTATGTATGTATGTATGTATGTATGTATGTATGCATGCATGCATGTATGTATGTATAACGAAGGAAGTTTGATAAGGAACGAGGTGGACCATAACATATATGTGTATATATACATCTGGGAACTTGGTGAGCATCATTTAGATCTCTCAGATTTTTTCCAGCTTATTAAATTTCTGGGAGCCATTGAACTGCAGGCTACTGCAGTATCTGGTCTTTATTCTTGCGAAGGATGAAACCTTTGGCACTACACAGTGATATCCTATTCGTATGGTTGTTCCAGCTCTCAATGCCAAAGTTTGGTGCTAACCCTTCGAGGATCTTCCATACCTATATCATAAATAGAACATCCACACCGTTTTCGCTCCAATGAATTGATCTTTAGTTCTTTTAGCTTTTCCCAGTAGCTCATCTCTTTCACTGAGGCAATCTTTTTGCTGTAGCTTGGGTGGACTGCTTCAAGTTTCGTGGTTAGTTTGACACTGTGAGTTGACTACAGCTAACAGCCATAGCCCAGTCGACTGGGGACAAAGGTTCTCCACAGGACTAGCATGGTTTTCTGTTCCCCTGTTCTGAATGTCCTCAGAATCCAACCTGCCAGTCGTCTGCACATTGCCATCATATTGGTGACGTGTGCATGAAACGATCCAACATTGCTCATCTCAATACTCAGGTCACGTATTGATTTCAACTAGGAGATTTCGATTCCTCCTGATCAAGTTTAGATTTGTTGTTGTGGCTTTGTGTTTGTGGGTTGATAGCATTAAACTGCATATTGTTGTCTTCAGCCCATTTGTATATGACATCTAAATCATGATATAAGAGAATAGCACCAGCTGGTTTCTTGATTGCCTGATCTACTTTCGTGTCATCAGCATAGCTAGTGAGGGAGGGCGTCTGTATTATAGAAGGCATGTCTGAGAGACCTTCCACGGAGAGTAGTGGTCTCAAGAGTGTTCCCTGGGGCACACCACTTGTTATTGGCGTATCCTTTGGAGGGCCCATTGGTTGCAACAGTCTGGCTTTTGTCATTTAAGAAGTAGTGAAGTAATTCACCTAATTTTCCAACTCTATCAAATCTACGTAGTTTGTGATATACCATGCCATGATCGACCTTGTCGAAGGCCTTCGCAAAGTCTAGATATATCAAATCCACCTTCGAACAGTCTAGAAGCTGTTTCAGTACCCAGTCATAATGCTGTAAGAGCTGCGTAGGGCAACTTCTACTCGGGAAAAAAGCCATGCTAGGTGTCAGTTAGAAGACTATTTTGCTCTAGGAATGAGATCAGTTTCCTTCTGACGATTCGTTCCATATTATTATTTGCATGTGTTTCACTTATCCTTTGGGGGTCTGCGGTCAGTGAGCCACTTTTCCATAAAGGTGACCCTATCCTGTAGTGCACCGATGCGGTGACTTTTGAAAATTTAAAGAAAGCCTTAGGATTCGTTTTTATGTTTTCTATAGTTCTGGTTTTTCTTTCTGCCCTCTCCTTTTCATGGGGCAGTCTCAGTTCGATTTCAATTTCAAAGGGTGCTTGCTTCAAATATGATTCCTTGTTCTTTAGTTGTATATGTAGCAGGTTTGAGATTTTCTTTCTCCTCTTCCTAAGGGTTTTTTCTGTCTTCGGGAATAATATTTTTGTATCTGTTGGCCTTTCTTTCCGGGGAAAATTTATAATATATGGCTTGTATTATTGCTATGAATTGCTCAAATTGCATGTTGACATCTTCCGTAGAGAGACTGTCGGCCCAATTTTGCTTCAGGATCTCTTCCAGAATACGTTTAGAGCTAGCTTTGTGGAAGTTTAAGGTGGATAGAAACCGAGTGGTTCCTGTCGGCTGCATATCTTTCTCGGACTATATACTACTAGTTCTATTATGTTATAATCCGAGAAAATTGTTGGTGTCACCTTCACATTGTGGATGAGCTTCGTGTTATTTGTGAAGCAAAGATTCAGGATATTCTCACCTCTTGTTGGACGAAGTGCTATTTGTTCCATAAATAGTCTGTAAGGTCCAGAAAGAATTCTGTCTGTCTTTGTTAACCTGCCATAATTCTGAGAGGGTGTGGTCTTCGGGCTATTTGACTTGGGGGAGTTTAAAATCTCTCAGCAACAGTATGTCGAGACTCTGATCTAGTTTGATTAGTACTTCAATTTTGTTGAGGTTTCAAATTTGTCCTCGTGACTAGAGGCATCTGGTGGTCAATATGTGACACATGTTACCATTTTCAGTTGATTTACGTGTACTATTAGCATGTCAGAGACAGAGTTGGAATGTAACAATACTAATGATGTGACATCCTCTCGGATGTACAAAGCTACTCCACCACGAGTTCTTTCCCTTCTGCCAATACGAAATACAACATATTTTGGTATGTGTATTCCTGCATCTGCTATGCTAGCTATCAGGTGTGTTTCAGTTCATGCCATGCATATTGCTTGATTGCTTGTGGCTAGGTCTCTCAGATTTTACTCATGCTAGTCAGTTTTACCAGGACTCAGACGTTTAGCAGTGTGACATATGAGGAGCCAGCAGTGGCCGCCGATATGACACTAGGCTGGGTGTCAGTGGGTCCTTTACTTGTGGTGGTCACGAATGCTGGTGTGACTGACTTTGGTTTTGTATCTGATGTAGCCAAGTCAAATGTCTTAATCTTTTCTACAATCCCTAAAAAAGGTTGTTGCTCCGCAGCTACAGTCTGTATTGCTTCTGCATACTGTCTTTTCTTTACCGAGCAACATCAGCTTATATCCAGCTTTTCAGAAATTCCGCAATTAGCTTGTTTTATGCTCATTAGAGGATAATTATCACTTACCAAACGTATGCAGGTCAGGCATAATTTTCTGTTTTTAGAGAATTAGTTGAAAGTGTTCACACTTCCCACTTCATTCTTTTCACAGTAAAAGTTTCAAAAAAAAAAAAAAAATTATAGTTATATATTCACTAAGTTTACCTTAAATCTTCAAATATATGTCGTGTTCAAGTATAAACATTCATTATTTATGAATCATTTTATATATAAAAAAAACGTTTACATATGCATATATTTAGTCGAAAACTTCTGAATCTATCTGCTCAATATGTCAAAACTTCATACATAAATGCAACTGTCACGCTAGGTAATGTACAAACTCGTACCTTCCCCTTACTTGTTAACTTAAGGAATCATGAAGTAGAAAGTGTAAGATAGACGGAGAAAGAAGAAAGGACGTAGGAGAGAAACAGTCATAAATTAAAAAAAATAAGACATTGATATACATAGTCATCTCTCCCTCCCTCTCTTCTCCCCCCACCCCTCTCTCTCTCTCTCTCTCTCTCTCTCTCTCTCTATATATATATATATATATATATATATATATATACACACATACACACACACATTCTCTCTCTCTCTCACACACACACACACACACACACACACATATATATATATATATATACATACATACATACATACATACACTCACACACACGCACATATAT